>JAFFZR010027908.1:0-16831 GCA_018397195.1 Lethrus apterus | reverse complement strand
ATAAAATTTTGTGCAATATTCGAATGTGCCATCCATATATCGCTTCTACATCACATAGAAATCGCAACTTCGTTTGACATGAAAACACGATAATGTTTATGGAAAAGTCATTTACTAACAAAAAGTTTTCACCGCGGTTTATCACTGTATCTACAGGGTGAGTCATAACGTACTAAAAGGGGACTAAAAGGTTAGTAAGAGAAGACCAAAATAAATATGTTTTCTTAGTAAACTTTTGACCAAAACACAGTAACCAGAAAGTTACGGCAAGTTAAAGTTAAATCGATTAATGAACATTATGTACAAACTATGCTAGTAACTGACAATTTAAATTGATACCTGATTGTTATTTATAAAATGTAAAATTAAAAAATTAAAAACATAAAAGTTGCAGCTATTTAATTGTTTTTAAAATGCTCAAATTAAAAAAAAAAAAAAAACACTGATTCCTCATTAATATCAGTGGTATTCAAAAAGCGGGCGTTAATTTTTAAAAATTTTAAACTGATGCAACTTTTTTGTTATTGATGTTTGGTCAAAAGTTTACTAAGAAAAAATATTTATTTTTCTCTTATATTACTACCCTTTCATTCTCCTCCGTACGTTATGACTCACCCTGTATATTGCTCAATGCCAATTGCACTTAATTTGTTGTTCTAAAAAAACTAGTACCATTTTCTGCACAACTGTTTTCGACTATACCTTTTAGAGTCTTAAGCTTATCCCGGATTATCAGATTATCGGTGGCGGTTTTGACGACGCCCGATAGAGTATTTCAAAACGACTTAATTCAATTTCACATTAAACTGCTTTGCTACAAAATATAATAATCCGTAGATTTGAAATCCAAAATTATGAGATTAGCTTAGACTCTACTTAACACATATTAAAGTTTTCTTTCCGATTTTTATTATTAACTTACTATTTTCGGTTTACCGATATTATAGTTTACAGTACGTCAATTTATTACCATAAACCCAATTGGTTTATCCATATCACCATTTTACCTTAGGCTATTCTTTTAATGAGCAATTTTAAAATGACGTTTCCAAAATTTTATTATTGCTTTCATAGATTTATTAAATTTTACTTTCAAATAGCAGTTTTCAAAAAAAAATTGAACTCAAACAATTTTAAAGTACACTCACGAGCAATGAAATCGGCCCACCTGACACTTTTCATTCTAAATTATTTTGTCCGGAACGAAGTGTCGGATTAAAACATAAAACGTATGGCTGAAATGCTTGTTTATTTGTGTTCAAATTAAAACCAATCGTTTAGATTATTATTGTTATTTATCAAGTGACTCTACATTATGCATCGATCAATATTTAGGGAGAGCAAGTGTATTGATCTTTTGTATTCTAGAGGAGAATAATTAAACAATTAGCACATCAATTGGCCGTTGATCGTCTGACAATTATATAGTTTGTCACAAACGTAAAGCCAGTAAAGCAAACATCGTAAAAGCAATGGATACTGCGCCCGAAGTTGCTGCACAAATCGTTGCCTTACGTCAGTCAACATGGTTTAAGTTAGCGTTTTGTGGCACAACAATTAAATGTGAGCCATGGATCTACCAAATATTTGAAGAGATTGGCACCTTTCATCGGCAACCAGAAAGTGGCCATACTCGCCGTATTTCAGTTACTGTATTTCGGACTATTTCACGAGATGATCGCTTCTTGGTGTCAACACTTTTTTGCGAAATCGCCGATAAATCGCGATTCAAGCACGACTGCTTCGTGACGTCCGGGTTATGAACATCAGTGAGTGGACGAGAAGACGACGACTATAGGAAAGCAATTTGAAACATTGAACGCCTTCAAAATGTCCAAAACTTACTGCAGCTCATCGTTAAGAATGACTTAATTTTACACGGGAGCACATTGGATGGAGATAGAATGAATGGACGATCGTTCTCTTCTCGGATGAGACCAGAATATTTATGTCTTTATGACAATGATGGAAAGGGACGAGAAGAGTGGATGCGCAGCGTTGCACTGAATAAATAAATATAATCTGGGGTGTGACATTCATAGGTGCGAAAACCGATCTTGTTTTCATAGATAAGGGGAACAACGACCACATAAGAGGAAAGCTGACTGCTTAAAGATATATTGAGGAGATTCTGGCAGACCATGTGGTAACTAACGCTCGTTTATCGGTAACAATTTTCTGTGTATGCGCGGTAATGCGAAGCGACTGTTAGAATCATTCAGACGTACCTTGGAGAAGTTGGTGTTCCAGCTATGGATTGGCCAGCAGCCGTCACTTGAATCCCATGGATCATATATGGGACGAGCTCAAGCGAAAAGTTCAATTCCTGCAGCTACGACCATTCCAAAACTGAAGATTACAATAGAAGAGGAATGGGACAACATACCACAAAATGTTATCATTAATTTGATTAACTCCAATATAAATAATAATTTCTGTCGTTTTTTTTGTGTCATTCGTTGATTATAAAAGGACAATCAACAATTTCAGCGTTAATTAAACGATAAATGAATAGTGTTTTCAACCATTTATTGTAATCTTCAGTCTGACGTTTGCTTCCCGAAAAAAATGATTTTTGAATGAAACATGCCTGATTTCATTGCTCGGAAATATATTTGTGGATTTTTAATTGAGTATAATGTTTTAACTCGAAAATAACTCAATTTTTAATTACTTTTGTGAAGAATCAAATATTCTAATGCTTCGAATGCAGCAGAATTTTAGAAATTTTAAAATTAAATAAAACCTAACCTGGCCTTTAACTGTTAAAACAGGTATATTATTTTGCTCTAATTACAACAAATACAACTGTAACGTTGTGATCTATGTAATACATATAATTAGAGTGTACATACGTGTCCCTACGCATTTTTAGGGTGAATAACAGCTGTAACTGTTTTGTTTGTCGCACGATAAATAAAAATGATTAACAACATCGACTACCAAATATGAATCCCAGACTGAGTAATTCTAGCTGTCAAAAGTTAACCCCTGTAATTTCACATTTATTTTCGGAAATAAAACACAGAAAAGAGGTCAAAGTAAACGCAGGTAGTTTTCGTGAAAAAGTATCGTATAATCAACGTAAAAAAACCTCATAACAAATAAAAGTTGTCCTGTAATTTAAAGCGCTCTTCCAGAAGCTAGTATTTAAAATCGGAAACGTCTTGGTACGATTTCGTACCAAATGCGTTCACGTAACCATAGTCAATGCATATAAAAAGCACACGGGCTATTGCAGCATTTATCTTCTTTCGTACTTAAATCATAGAGGCGTAGACGCACCAAATGTGATTTTAATTTAATATTATTACGTGTTTCATGTGAAACTGAGTTTTACAGCTACACACGTGATATTATTCCGACTGACTGTGGCGTGAAGCGTATTATTAGAACGAGAGAGTCTCGACCGCACAACTTAAAAATGTGCTTCTCGCAAATAATCACTTAACAAAAGGATCAAATTATAGTCTATTAGTTATTTCAGTAAGTTACATAAACGTGCTTTAGATGAAGTCGTTATAGTGGCTAAACTTCAGTGTACATGTAATAGAAACTAGAAATTAACAATTTCTTCTTCGATTATCCATCAATTATTTTTCAATCCTTTTTCATTTAGTGCTAGACGAACTAAAATCATACAAAAAGGCTCAGAAAGTTTGTGATAATGAAGAACTTTGGATCACTTTCTGACAATCGCTTTCTTTGTAGAATTTTTTAATACGCCATGGTTTACTTGACTAATTTCTGATTTCATGGATGTACCTGACGCAATAATTAGAATTGATTGCTTAACGTAACTTGTATTATTTTTGTTTTTGATGACGTACAAAAAATCTGCCTACTGGCCATGATTATGACCTATTCCGGCTACTTGTGAGTGAACTTTACATCTCTTTATGACAACTGAATTCATTAATTTTAGTTAAAAATGCAACAGAAACCAACAATTTTTGTTGGCAAACATAAATTGTGAAAAAAGCAATAAGCGCCCCCCAGCTCCATAAAAAATGACTTGAAAATGACAAAAAAAAAATAATTGCATGGTTTCAAATTAAATATTGCAGTTTCTTTTACAGAATTCTTGAAATCCTGGGGTTCCAATTTTATTCGTCTACTTGCGGTTATATTTCTATTCCAGGCGTATTATTTCTGTCGTTGTAGCATATAACTATTTCCCTGGATCTGTATTGAGATAAAAAATAGAAATTTCAGTTTTCAACTGAAAATAGCCATCGGATAACACAGGGTTTTGTTTCACTAACTGTGATTTATGATGAAGCAATACATTTTTTGCGGGTTCTTGCCTTGCAGTTTCTTTTTCTACAAACTATTGTGCCAACTCGATAATATCTTCAATTTTTCTACGATATGTAATCGGGAAAAAATCTAAAAATAATTCTTTAAAATTATCTGTGTTTCAGCAACGTGTACTTCAACTTATTATTTAAGATTTTTCTCTACGTCATCAAGAACAAAAATAATTAGACAAAACAATGCAAGTTATGTTAAGCAATCAATTCTAATTATTGCGACAGGTACATCAATTAAACTAAACAGATACATACACATATCAGATGTACTTACTACATACATTGACTACAACATGTCTGCTTTTATCAATAGGTCATATCACTTCCTCCGACAGTGTATCTCCATGTAGTTACAAGCAAATAACGGATATGCTCATTATTACAGTTATTATTAATAATTCGTTATAATAGCAGCTAATTTCTTTCCTGTGTGATACATAACACCCTGGGCAAAATGTGCAAGAAAAAAATGCTTTCACTTACTATCATTATTTGAAATTACAATTAAATAACCACATATACAACATAGAGTACTTGTCAAGTAATCAATTTCGTAAGTTTAATTAAATAAAATAAACAAAACTATTGACTCAATAATAGATTATTAAAATTATTAAACATAAAATATTAATTGGAATAAATCAGTAATTATTGTGATAGAATTAACTTTATTACAACACAAGTATTAATTGTAGACAATTATGGTCAATTAATGTTAAGTAATTTTTTATGTATATTCCTAAATCGACTTATTATTCCACTACAATTAATACAATGTTCTTTATGACAATTACTATGTATCATACTTGTTTATCGTATATTTCGAATTGGGTAAAACCACTTTTCCCAAAGTTTCGATTTTGAGAAAAACAATTAAGAAAAAGACTTTGTTGCAGGTGGTACATACATTTTAATGAGCAAATTATACTAAATAGCTGTCTTTGACCTTGTTATTGACGATGATAATATGAAATTTGTTTCGTTTAATACTTCGAAATATGAATTTACCTCATTCCCACACTTGAGTCTTTGTAATGTCGTGAAGATAACAGGAAAGGAACTCTTAAAAGAAATAAATCTTCTTGCTTCTGAAAGATACAAATGAGTTGCAATTATTAAAATTTCAACAATTAGTTTAAAATGTTATTGTTGTGGGTTTTATTTTTTACTTAAAAGGTCGTAAGTCTGCTATTACAAATAGTACAGAAATATAACTAGTTAATCGTGAAAATTATGTTAAAAAATTTAATATTTTCAGGATATTAGAAATTGGTTGATGGAGCATTTATAAAAATAATATGCTCGATAATACAAGATATAAAATATCTTGTATTATCGAGCATATTATTTTTATAAATGCTCCATCAACCAAGCAACCTAGATTACAAAAATATCCCTATTGCAAGCAAAGACCGACAGGGGAAAAAACAATCCAGTTCATTTCCATTTTGAATAAATTGGAATTTTAACCAAACCTATTGTGAAAATCTCAGACAATACTAAGTTTCAAATGTTTTCAATTGAAAGCGTTTCTGGTTCAAAATATTTTTAGGTGTTTAGGTTGCATTTTGGAATGTGCTGGGTTGGGTTGCATTGTAAATCCCAACATAAACTTTGAATACATCCTTTGAAAAAATGGTCAAGCTTGAAAAATTCCATATTATCAAAAGCAGATTTACGCAACTAAACCCAAATCGACAACAGCTAACATTATTTTAAACAACACAACAAATAACATCCAAATTATTACAGTTTCCAACCAAACCCAAATCTCTTAAAAATCTCTCTTGGTATTACAAAACGCAACGCAATATCTAAACAAATCCAAATCAAATTCTGAGTATCTTGCATAATACTATAGGATTTGATTATTTTTTGTTAGATTGCTTTTGGATTTAGTTGGATTTGGTTGCAGAACCCAACAATTTAAAACTTTAAAATATTCCTATGAATAGTGAACAAATCGACTCAACTGAAGCGATCCAACATGTCACTTCCAATCGAACCCAACACAGTCGAAATCTAAAAATTTTGGACAAACTTCCTTAAGTGAAGGTTTTTCATTCCAAGTTATTTCAATTTTTGTATTGGATCACATTTTCAATTGGATCTTTAAACAAACCCTATAGATCACCCATGGAAAGTAATGTTCATGTTTAAACATAAGGCCTCAATAAGAATAAAACTGTTCTAAATTATTACAATCAAATTTCTAACTGAATCCTAATCGTCTCAATCAAAAACCTTCATTAAGAATTTTCAGAAAATTACAATCTGATTTGTGTGCAGCGTTTTCGGTTAAGGTATGTCACACACTACCTTGAGATTGTTCGTCCCTCTATTAATTAGTATTCACTTTCATAGAAGCCGATTTGAAATATAACCATCAACAAACGGCAGGAAACGAAAATCGCTGATACAAGAGGAAATTCAGGGAAACTATGCATATCAAGGAGAAAACGGATTTACCAACCCCAGCATATAAATAAAAAACGTTTGAAAATATTCAAAATGGAATTAACTCAACCGAAAAATTATCCACCGAAAAAAACTCCGGATCGTAATATTCTTGCATATAAATAAGTGTAGTTAAGAATATTTTGTTAATCACACTGGATAACGATAAAAGATATCCAGTTGTCGAAAAGTTGTGTTTTATTATTTATTATAGATGATTATATAATTTTATAGTTCGAGACACGCATTTTTATCAAGCTGTATATGAAAAAATTGGGCAAATCATTTTATTCGCTAACTATCCCTTAAAGCTCTATTAAATGGCTAGATTACGACCCCAGCTACTACTTTTCTAGCTACTCGCACGATATTTTGTTCGCCGGCGGTAAGCGAGCCTTTTATTTACTAAAATACGCAACAATTCATACATATCAGAATTTTTAATAAAATGTTCCTTTTATTGAGAAAACCTTTTGTGTTCTAATTCATGTAAATTTTTATTTCAAGCGTGAGGGTAAAATTTGCAAAACGCAGTCAAAACAAAGTAGATTGCACATAATTACCGGAGATAAACGTCCTATTTTCATATTGAAACGTGCGTGTTTTGGTCCTATTAAATCATTATTTTCGTTTAACTCGGTTGCTATTGCTCTCCGGATATCTATCCGGTTTCACGATATAACCTTAAAGAGAACGTACTTAGTTGTGATATTCTGGGAACTATAATTTCCATCGAAGACATCGGACATTTTTTATTTCGTATTTCCGCCGACAAAATCAATTACAAACAATAGATTAAATATTTACGTGCGTGTTTACTCGCAGACTACATAATTTTCCTTTAAAAGAAAGTCATGTTAAAATTTTGACGACAAATTCCATCATACTTATTTCAAAAGAGTGACATTGTGTGGGCAAAGTTTTGCTTAGAAAGATCTTTGGAAGTGGATAGATAAAAGAGATAAAAGAAAATACAGAATGCAAGTAACTTAAACAGATAACTATAAAAGAAGAAAACCAAGAATGAAAAAAATATTATTCCGAGATTCTGATGAGCAAATGAAGATTGAGTCAATAAATAACGAAGAAAGGTATTTTAAACGTCATTATTTTTGAGAAAAAAAATCTCCTAAAAAGAAGTTATAAAAAAATATAATCTTTTAGAGAAATAATTGCAGGGTATGCATCGAAAACTTCCATAGTAATAGGTAGTCTAAAAAGTATTAAGCCTTTTGCTCACGAGACAGCATTAGTATCCTAAATCTCGGGGTATATGAAACGCAGCAAGGCAAGCCGACGTCATTTGACAGCCAGCATTTGAAGCTAGTAGATGTGCAAAAATTGTTGGAATTCTTATATTCAGACGTAAGGCATTTCGTCATGAAGATGAGTGAATTTTCCGCCAAAACTGCGCTACATTTTACAATAATTTTATTTCTATAGAGGCAAAAATACTGCGCAGACGCGTGATGAAATTTGTGCTGCTTATGGGCAAGATAATTATCAAAAGCAACGGCCAAAAGATGGTTCAGTCACTTTTGTTCTGGAAATTTCGATGTTGAAGATACTCCTCGCAGTGGGCGACCGCGAGCGGAAGAAGGTCTTATGTACAATTTTACAAAAACGTTTATTTTTGCATAGATGTAAGTTTTATATACACATCTTTTACACTGCCTGTTAAAAAATCTCTTCAAAAATTTCTAAGATTTCGAAAATTTAATTTCTAAGATTTTTGAAGACGAAGATGTACACATAAAACCTTCATCCATGAAAAAATAAACACATTTGTAAAACATAAGACCTTCATGCACTCGCGTCTTCAATTGTCAGTAGACATTTTATTGAATAAAATTTTATTATTATTAAGTTTGTGTTGTTATTTATTTTAACGGTCAGTGAAACGAAACTACGAAAATATATAACAAATAAACTGTTATTTAATTTAAACGACCATTATTTTAAAGAGAATTCAAAGTCACGATAAACATGTAAATTTCGCAATTGAAATAAACAGATTTACAATCTTTCGCCTACAAGCTAATGAATCAGAAAACCAAACTGATGTAATTAAAACGACAAGACAGTCGCTGTCATATACATAAACTGTAAACTACTCCTATTAACTATTTTAAACGACGTTTGTACCACAGCTAAAGATATACTGATTTTTTTTCTAAACCAGAACACATTACATAATATAGGAAATACTATATCATTGATGTATGTACGTGAATACATTATAATTATAAAATTACTGGAAAATAACTTATTAAAATGCTTTTACTTGTCTTAATTTATGGAATCTCACATTTTATATGGCGCCAAATTAAACTCAGGTTATCGATAATTTTCAATTATCAGTTGCCTCAAGTGATTTGAATGATTTTACTTTTAAATTGTGTCGTAAATAAAGCAAAGAACAACGATAATTGCAAGAAATTCAAGTGATTGATATACGGCATACGGTTTTCTAAGATGAGTAATTATGTTAGAAAAAATGACGTATTAATAGCCGTGCAAAACGTCATCCTGATAATTCCATTAATGCCATAATTACTTAATTAAGTATTTGATGTATGAGGAGTCGAATACATTTATTTTATGATGTACTACTGTATTTAGAATAGAAGGTATTAAGTGAGTCGATTGAAACCAGTTTTATGACAAAGATATAATCAATTAATAAAATGTATTCGTTTCCGTGTTAAGCTCAGTAATAAAAAACTATTTTTTATAGTACTCACTATTAAAAGAGAAAAATTTTAGTGCTCCTTAATATGTTGATTGTGAATTGAAAAAGTATTCTATGTCTATACGTATTTTATTATTCAATCTTTAGGGACAAATTTTTGTCTTTTCTGTAAAAACTAACCCTAAGGAATAATGTAGAAATTTATCTAGAATTTTATACAGATGCTAATAAAGAGAATTATCATAAATAAAACGCGGTTCTCAAATTTCTCAAGATATGTTTTATGAAGAGCAATTTATTACATATTTTATTGCGACATTTTCCTTTTATGTACTATTTACATATTTGAATAATCAATAAACTTTTTTCATCTGATGTATTGGTGTTATCTTCTCCAACGTGTTCATAGTTTCTGCTTTTTTTACCTAAAACTTGTTCTCTCCATTTCTAAAGATCTCTTTTTTCGTCTACTAACTTTTTCCTGTACATTTTATGTTCTTAAGTTACGATTTATTCCTCAATTTCGCAATGAAACATTTTCTTCGCGTTGTATTGTTTTTTTTTTTTTGGTATTTATATAGATACCTCCGGAGAATTATCTTTAGGGTAAATGTATGTTTCCTCTGTATTTGGAGCTTTCGCATTTGACTGTAATTACCGTAAAATTAAATTAATGTTTTTTGAAAACTAAATTTTATTACAGATTCAAAGTAGGAGAGATTTACACTTCAACGTCGATTTCAGATTGTTTCTCAAAAAAAAAAAATTTAAGGAAAAGAATATGACAATGTAGAAGACAATCGAAAAGTGGAAAAAAGAAATAATACTTTTTATTATGTCTGTCTGTTCACAATTTTTCGTTCTATGTTTCTTTCCTTCGCTTTCGCTGTTTCTGCCCCTTCGGCACTCTTATACAATATTTTGGTGTTCTTACGTCTCCACGATGTCTTCCTCTTTAAGAACAGAATCATTTATTATCATTATAAATATGAGGCATCGCGTCGCCACAGCCTCATAAAAACTTTCTTTTAAGCATAACAAAATCACCTTTGATGATATTTATAACAGTCCTTTCAAAAATACTTTGTTTCTTCTTGATCGTCCAACAATATAAATTATTTGTAATAAAAATGTTTATTACGACCCGTAAATAATAATAATAATATGTATTTCGGAAAATATATCAGTTAATAACTATTTTTTGATGTCGAACAAAGGCTTTTGGGACAGTATTAAACATTTGTAATTTCTTTCATTTCTTGGATTTATGAAGGTTTGTTAGAAATCGTCTCCTATTAACATATTTAATACAAAATTTTGAAATGCAAATTGAAAGACTAACTTTTACCCACACAGTATGCAACGAAAACAAATCGCAATCATAAATATAGAAACCCACCTTAAACAATTATTATAATATGCACAGCACAAAACTATACCTTATTTGATTTTATAATTTATACTTGGGTGGTAAAACGAATATCCGTCACGAATTTAATGAACGACCCATTTGAAATTCAAACGCAGAAGACTTCATGATTATAAGTGAAATTATTTACTTCGAAACACTACATTAAAAATGTTTGTTTCCAGTTCTTAAATGTAAAAACAATTAATTTTATTGGTATTTTTTATTCAATCATACATTATCTTAAAACGTTGAAAAGAGAATAAAAAATTCTATTCAGTAAACTAAAAATCCAATATGGCGCCCGTTTAACTTAAGGAAGTTGATACGAGTACCTCAAAAGCAGCCATCTTTAATTTTTGTTCGATATCAATTTTAAATTGGTCTCATCGAAAACAGCGACTTTCATATGAAACTTTTTTTCGTATCTATTATACGAAAATATTTGATATACAAGAAAATGACAGTTTTTTTTAAATAACTGCTGAGGGGTTACACATTTTGAATTTTTTCATGCAGATTTTAAATCAGCATATAAAACTGCAAAACATTGCCCTTTTAACCAAATCTCTATCTTGAATAATAAGAAATTTACGCATGCAATCGAACTCGATCTTGGACACACTGTATATATACAGGCTCATTCTGAAATAGATCCCTCTCTTAGTTGACCTTGCCCCAAGCCCAAGTCCACAAAAACGACGCAATGTTCCTATCTATATCCCAAACTGGAAGATTTTTAATAAAACCAAAAATTTGGTTAATTCAAATAGGAAAAGTGAAGACACCTGGCAACAAATTTGAAAGTTAGTGATCGGCGAAGTAATATTTAATAATGAAAACAGCAAAAATAAATTAATAAAATTACATTATAGAATTTGGATATATTATCATTGACTGTATAATATAAAATTTTCTTTATAAAATGTTTAGAATAAATAGTACAAATATAACATGACCTACACATTGTCCATTGTGCTACCTTCTCCAACTCCTTACAAGACACATTTACACATTACACCGAATGTATAATTTCTATGTGCATATTTTCGTCTCATCAGTTCAGTGGCGTAGCGGGGGGGGGGCAAGGGGGGCATCATGCCCCGGGCGCTACTCACAAAGGGGCGCAAAATGGTCCGCAAAACAAAAATTTCAAAATCTAGTCTTGTTTTCTCAATTACATTTTTTTGTCTCAAATTTAAAGCCTAGCTTGAGCCTATAACTTTATTTATTTTACTTTATTTATTTATTAATTTGCGAGTATATTTTACATATAATATTACATGGTTTTCGAATGGGGGGGGGGGCGCTAAAAAGGTATTGTGCCCCGGGCGCGAGTTAAGCTCGCTACGCCACTGTTTCTTCACAAATATATTACCACATTTTTCATTGCTCATACGTTCACATTTCTTCTCCCCTTCCTCATTATCCCCACTAATGCAAATGTGTTGATCTGTTCATTATAAATTATTTTGGAATTATGTTTCTGTACTTGTTAAATCTTTGTTCAACCACCTTTAACCCATCTATTTTGTCTATTAAAGACTGGTCCACCAGATTAAACATTATTTTGTTGTTTTTGAGAATCCTTTCTTCTTTTCTTTCCTCATTATTCATATTCCAACGCAATCCGCTATTATCTTTATTTACATGTCTTTCTCTTACTAACATTCAACCCGCAATGTAAAACCGTTTTCCGGTTTTTAATCCCTAATTTTCTGGTGCTAATTTTTCACATCCAACTTCCTTCTTTCTTTCTCATCAACTTCATTTGATTATCACTCCCCATCATCCTACATCAAAATAACTAGCAAGTTGTTTACGTTCTTGGAGGTTTCAAATGTCACGTCTTATTATGTCAATGGGCCCTCTATACATATCATAGACGAAAGAAATTATAAATAGTTTATTAATAAGAAAAAGCTAATCATAAAATAAGTATGGTTAGAAAAAAAAGAAATATGAAAATTTGAAACGAAAAATCTAACACTAAACAAATACTAAATTAAAATAAATTAATGTGGAAATATGTTCTTAAGGAATGTTGCTTTGGAACACCGGTCCGGACGTCCGCTAAAGTCTTTAAAATAAGTTGCCAAATGAAACTAATTACTTTATTCAAAGATTGATTCATTAAGTTTATATTAAATAAAAAAATATATATATCTATGAATGAATGCAATATGTTTATTGTTCATCTTATCTTTGATCAAACTCAATATAATTTTATCGGATTTGGTTGTAAAAACTATCTTTATAAAGCAAATACCAGCAATCTAAACAGCTCCATTAAGCCTTAAATACCTGTAATAAATTTGTATAAAAAGCGATAAGTGGAAGCTCTAACGAGTTACGTATCAGAGTACACATCACTTTTCATTTATACTAATAGAATAATTAAAGAAAACTTCAAAACAAATATTTTAAAATGTTAACTTAAAAGAGTTCTTACGTGTTCAAATATCCATTTAATGCCTTATACTACGATATAAAACTGAAGTTCTTCGTGAATTATTATTTCATAGATAAATTGAAAACGTCGTGCATGTCAGCAATTCAGCGGGGGATATTTATGTCACTACGACAACGTACAAATTGAAAATTGAATTTTTATTTTCAATTTCCTGTTTCGATCACGCAAATGCTGTACATTTACGTACTACTACTACGTTTCTAGCAAATACTGTAATTAATTTTAATTAATTACTTACATTTGCATTGCTACTAAAGTCATTACGGACTCTATGCATCAATTAGATATGGACATTATCATTAAACAGAACACGCTTGGAATAAATACATGATAAAAATTGGAACGAATTAAATTACTCGCTTTATCTGTAAATGGAGTTGGTGACTAGTAATATTATAAATATAATAACGGAGAACTAATAATGAATGATGGGAAAATTCGTGGACATTTTTCTGTTTGAAATATGGAAACGGGACGATGTTGCTGTTGGTTTATATTCACCTTTCATTGCCCTAAGGCAGCGGTCGGGGAACCTGGGTAAATTACCCCAAATGGGGTAAAAAGGAAATTATTGGGGGTAAATGTGAAATTGCTAACATACCTGAAGAACGTCAAAGTTTGGCAGAGGCACTTCATGAACTTCGATCTAACAATGATGCACGTATTCAATTTGAGAACAAAGCAGATCTGTCGTTTTTTTTTTTTTTTTTGATGTCAGAAGCTGCAAAGGCTTTCAAAATTGCACATGAGGAGGCGGAAAAAAAGTTGCAAAATTTGCAACGACCTACCTTTGTGAACAAGGATTTTCCACTCTAATGAACATAAAACCAAAGAACAGAAATCGATTGAACGCCGAAGACTGTATTCAAATTCCTCTTACATCAAAAAGCCCGAATTTTGAAGTTATTGTATCAAAGATGAAACAACATGATTTCTCCAAAACCAAAAGGGTAAAAGTTTTCAATGAAATTGTTTTGTTCCAAAATGAGAATTTTATTTGGTTTGTCTATTATTTATTATTTTCATACAACTTTTAGGTTATAAAAATAACATAAAAATAAAATGTTATATACAAATAATACAAATAAATATATTTTTACTTCACTAGGAATAGTATTTACTGAACATTTAATTAAAATAATTGAAAGTAACACAATCTGGGGCTGTCTGAGGCTATTTCAATAGCGAGTATTTTTCAATAATTTCTATGAACTGGTGGTCTTCATTGCATGCATCCGTGTTTTTTAATACCAAGAAATATAAACAAATTAATATTGGAGGTTAACTTTCTCTTTTAAAAAAAAGTCTACATAAAAACATGTTGATGTAAAAAATTGTTTGCTTACATATATTCAAATATTTTCAAAAGACTAAAATGTTGTAATTATTATGTCATTACATTACTAATTATGTATAATCATGTACAATTAAATATGTATGAACAAATATTTGCTAAAATACTTGAAAAAGTTTATAAGGCACTTAGGTATTTATTCACTCCGTTTGCATAATCCCATAAATAATAACTTTTTGTTTCTCGCCAACCTAAGCGTTTAATTGCATATTACAAATCAAAATAAATGTTGTATCAGTTTAATTCAATTAGCGTACATAAATCATCGTATATCAGTTTTTAATATTGGAATTGGAAGAAAAAACTAGGGCAGAATTACCATTAAATCAATTTAGCCACATATTTAAAATACACGCCACTATAACCGATTATGATGATAATTACGCAGAAATCCTTTCCAGTTGTTATTAATTAACCACAATTGCCTTAAGTGAATGCGAATAATATTAAAGCTCTAAGGACATAATTATTTAATAATCTATAGATTCTGTTTATGGGAAATATTTGATTGTTTAATTTCTTAACCGTTAAGTTGGATACTTCTACGTTATCTATATGTATTTAAATTTATGACAAAAAAGTCATTAAATCTGATATTAACAGTTTTTTGAATCATAGTTATAAATAAAACTCCCAATTATCACATAACATTTAATTAATTATAAAATGAAAATGTTTGTATTTACATTTAACACAGTTCATGGCTAAAAGTTGTATTGTTTAAGATAATTTTTTCTGCCGTTGCCTAATTGAATAAAGAGTTTCAAAAAACTACATAATGATCTCAGTCTAACTTACAGCTTAGTTACCATGTCCATCTTTACACAAAGATTTTTATGATTATTACGATTATTTGTCGATTTTTTAAACGTTTATAACAATAATTCAAATAATAGAAATAAAAATTCTTTTATAATTTTCTGATCTGAGATTGCAACACGGAAATATAACCAATATAACCTGAAACGAATCCTTATTGACAGGCGTTTTGCCCACTTTTGCAAGGCACATCTTCAGGACCGTTGTTCTTCGTTTGCTCCGTTTGCTGCGTTTAAAATGCTTGTAAATCGACGCAGATATATCTTTTCAAAATATCCAAAAACACATTAGTTTAGTTAGGGCCATCCTAACCACAGGGCTAAATGGGCTATAACCCAGTGGTGCCAGCCTTCTGGGGCGGCAATTGTTCTTATAGGTTATTTGAATTTTGTGTTTTCTTTTGTACTCCTTTTTATACGTTTTATATACTCATTTTTACTCCTTTTGTACACTCTTTTTCACCTTTTTAATTTCAATTGCGGAGCGAACCCAACCATAAATCATAAATTTTTAAAAACTGGCATTTTGAATTTCAATAATTTCAATTATGGGCGAACCTAACCCATGCTAATCGAACTATAAATTTTAAAAACTGACTTTTTGAAATTCAATAACTTCAATTTACGGAGCGAACCCAATCCATACAACCTTTTTCCATCCATCCGTACTCCTTTTTCGTAAAAAAACCTTATTTATTGGTAATTATATTCACATTTTCTAGTTTCCCCTCCCGTATGTTTTCTTTTAAACAAGAGCACATTATTATTAGTAGCCCAGTGGAGCCAAATATCTTAGGATGGCCCTGGGTTTAGTGTTTTTGGATTAACTTCTATCATATATTTTTTGCAGTTTTTGATTAAAAACAAAAATTATTGTGTTAAGCTTCCTACATTCCCTTTTGTAACAATCTCAGACAAAACAAGTTGATTTCTTGAGTGTTTGTTATTTGTTAAAATTTGATTTCCGAAAACAAATAATTTGTTTTAATATTTTGGTTTGTTTTATTTAAAATTTGATTTTCTTGAAGTGACATATTTGAACTGGCGAACATTTTGGATTATTCAATGTTTATTATCTAACAAGTCTCTGTACACCTTCTTCCAGTAATGATATCTGTACATTTTTCCTCTGACATTCTATTATTTCCACCTTGACTCCTTCCTTAAAAAAATCTTCATACAACTTAACTTAACTTAACTGCAATATTCTTAATCAAAAATATTTCCTTTTTCTCTTTCGAAAAAGTCTGTCCAGCATATTTTATCGGTCGTGGTTTTTTTGGCGTCAATTCCCAATGCATTTGCTGCTACTTCAT
>JAFFZR010027907.1:0-16860 GCA_018397195.1 Lethrus apterus | reverse complement strand
TGAGTGTATAAGACATTATGGTGGCGCAACACATTATTAATTTTTTTGAAGAAGTTATCAGTTTAATTTTTATCAAATTTTGATAATTTATTAGTCGAACTCGAACATACTTGTATAGTAAAAATTGTTCAAATAAAATAATTATTACAGGGTGTTCTTTTTTCTATGTCACTTAGTATAGAATAATCCTTTCGTCTTTGAAGGAATCCTCACAGGAGAAAGACATTTAGAGTTTTTACAAAATGACCTTGTTCCAGATCTTGCATCAATTCTTCCAATTGCTGTCTTCAATAGGGTTATTTTCACATACCATTGTATCATTTCTTTGATGTTGGTATGTTTATTCTGGATTTCCAATCTTCAAGCATAATTCCATTCAATGATAGATAACTAAACAGAGGACGAAAAATAAGATAAAAAATGGAAAACGATATTGTGTTTTACTTTGCATAGAAATGAGGAAAAGAAGAAAAGTCGTCAGTAAAACTGGAGTATAATTTATGTACGGCCGAATATGAAGAAGAAAGAAGATACTTGGATACATCAAAACAAGAAAAAAATAAGAAAATAAAAATTACCTAAAGAAGACGTCTTCTTCCATGTTAAAATCTATCCTTCTTTCCTTTACAATGATGAGAAAGGCGTGAAATTAAGTTGAAAATATAAGAAGAAGAAATAGGAGAAAAGTTCATATATAAAAAAAAATTTGCTTCGCTTTATAGCGCAAGAGAACCTAGCAACCACAAAATATCAAACAACATGCCTTTTGCGATAAATTTATGGGGCACACGTAATGCTAATCACGGTTAAATAAATGTGAATTTCTTTGTGCTATATTATCTCACATATTTCGCCAATATGCGTGAATACAAACTCAACTATTTTATTATTAATTTGCACCGACTGATTAAATAATTAATGCACGTTTCTTCGTGCAAAAATATGTAATGTTATCTAGTGCCCTATATAAACACAAAGGGGTTTTATTTATGTTTATGTAAAATATAAAATTACGATTGCAAAAACATTAACGCTTAGAGAAGTTAATATTTGTTATACACCGTCAATTGTAAAATATTTTGTTTATAATTAGATATGTTATCTAATTAATATCTCGGCTTTCGTAAAGCTTTTCTCTCTCTATGTTGGAATATATATCTACTGCAAAAATGCATGATTTATTATTAAACTAAAATTAAAACTAATTTAAAATCAATTATGAAGCATTAATTAACGTAAAATCTACTTCGATGTACAATGAAGAAATAATAAAAATAAAATATGAAAAAGACAGTAAGTTTGTCATTTAAGTTACAACAATCTAACAGTCCTGAAGATGTCCTTGACAACAATGGACGAAACTATGGACGAAACTATGGACAGCCAACTACTGACGTGGTTTGGAAGTCAAGATCTTACTTCAAAAAACTCTGTCTTCAGCTGCCCATTAAAATTTAGCAATGCCAACAAATCCTAAAATCCCCATCTGCTTTAACCGAACCCATTATATTTCCTGAATCAACCAGCACTGTTGAATTTACCAATAAATATCCATTAAAATTTTGTTTTGATATTCGTAAATGAAAAGAAACCAATTTTCAAGTCAAAAAAATATAAATTTAATTTTGGTAAATTTATTTAATATAAAAACAAAAATTAAACGTCCCGCAAAAATACAGAAAAAACTTGTAAAAACATAGCTGTCTTAAAACAAACATATAAATATAAAAATCAACAACATCTCGTTCTTTTTAACGGCATTTGTTATTAAGTAATATATCATTATTATTCAAAATATAACAAAAAGTTCAAAAGCTGCTATTATTATTATTATTCTTCATCAAAGAATGAAATACAATTCTGGGTATTCTGTTTAATACGACAGGCTGAAAAACAATTTTAGCTTTAAAGAGAAAACTCATGGATATATCAGTCAGGCTGCTTAATTTTTTGATACACTCTGTATATATGAAAACACTCGATTATACTTTTTAAAAGTAATTATAAATAATTGTCGATTTAAAAATTTAATTGGTAAGCGCTGCCCTCTATCATTCGGAAACGAAAGCTTTAAGCTGGTCGGCAATTTCTACTACCGAACGATAGGTGTCAGCACGTACCTTATAGTAATATGTTTCTCTATCATACTTTAAAACCATGTTGCCAAAGGATTAAGTAGTTCCATCTGTTAACAGAAAATGGAAAAATTATAATTTCTAAAACTACTGTATTTATACATTCTTTTATACTGAATTTTTGAACAAAAATATGTGCTCTGTAAAATATTGCTTATATTACATATAAAAGCTAAATTTAATAATATTGTTGTTTATAAAGTTTTGAAGTTAATAAGCTCAAGACAGCGCTGTAATTGTGGCTATTTGTTGCTAGATGTCGCCAAACAGCACAACATCTAATTCACCAATCATATATTTAATATGCAATGCGAATAATTTTTACGTCGCAGATGTGAAAAGATTTTTTTACTGACATCGAAACCGCAAGTTGGTGTCACGCAACGCTCAAAAACTATTAATGCGAATTCTTGGCATCCAAGCACGATAATAAATTAGGTATCAAAAAATAAACTCACGTAATTTAACCACAGTTTCTTTTTGTTTTGTTTTGAATAAACGGCAACAGAAAACACCACGTGGTCCAACAATTTTTCATCGTGTTTTAGGTGTCTCGTCATAGTCAGCATCTCATCATATTCCGGTCTCCATAAACCTGTTTTCGGCCAAAACTACCGTAAAGTAAATTTGTATAGTAAATGCGGTTGAATAGGGATCTTGGTATCATTTCAAACTCGAGACCAACAGGTGCCCGAAGACGCATCGGCGACACCCGCATATTGTCGGCGTTTTATGCATGCATTTAATGAATTAATGAGACATGTCACTTAAATTGTGTCTATTAATTTAGAAAGAGGGTGTTTTGTTTTAGTCGTTGAAATTTACTTATATTAATAGACGAATTTATTACAGTGTCGGCATTGAATCTTTATATTATTAATTATTAGTATTGTTTAACAAACCAAAAAAATTTTGTGTTTCAAGTAAAGATTTGATTGTAAGATTAAGGACTTAACATATTATATGCTAATGCTGCGACTAGAAATATTAAAATTCAATCGCAGCATCAATCTTGAAGATGTGTCTTATGATAAAAGAAAAATCCGCAAAAGCAGCCAACAACAATGGATCCATTCCGGAAGGCCAAGAATTTATTTCAACCGACAACGGTCGCGTAAGCCTACGATTTAGTTTAAAACTTATTTTATATTTAATGGGCAACTTATCACGACATCCCCCATATGGTGTTCGCTGCACGCGGACTGAAAAAAAAGTAATCTCGAGTGGACGCGTGCATCGCAAAAATCACACGACACGGCGCTCATTGTATAGTCATTTGGACTCATACGGGTCACGCGCTTGTACAAACCCCTAATAGTTTTCTCTGTCGTCATCCCTTACATGCGGGTCCTAAAATACCAATAACGCGTCCGTTATAAATGCACCCTCAATTGTAACCGACTTGGAAACCAAACCCTCATCATAAACAAGGATGAACAATTTTCACGCAATGAGCTATGTAAACCCCGTACTCCAAAACTTAATTGGATTTACCTAATAGATTCACCAAAATGTTTACATGATGAGTAAATTCACTTTAAAATATTTTACATATACAGCCTGTCCACGGGAACATTCTACAATAGCTAATTTATTTAAGGAGATACAAGCTTGGTTAAATGAACAAAGTTTAAGTACCTTGCAATGCGCTTTTCGCGCAATAAATTATAAAACAAAAGAACATCGCGTTGCTAAGATACAAGCATACCGATTACTTTTTTAAATTGAACACCCTGTATATTTTTATATTTTTAAGTTGCTCTGTTTGCTTGCAATAATTAATTATAAGACAACTTTTCTCTAAAACCGCTATGAAAAGAGTTTTGGAGAAAATAATTTTGCCAATTTCATTATAATTATGATAATTATTATAATTAAATTAATAATTTATAATACAATTCTTTTATTGTTATTGATGTGAGATGCATAAGACATATTGGTGGAGTCCGAAGGATAAAAAAATATTCATAAAACAAATTGTTGCAAGGGGAGGATCGATAACAACAGTTCTTTTGCTTTTTGATTTTTATTATTTTATTACTATTTTTTTAACTCCTTAACTAGCGATCCTAGAAAAAAATTGTTTTATAATTAATTATAGAGCAACTTAAAAATATAAAAATATACAGGGTGTACAATTTAAAAAATTAATCGTTATGCTTGTATCTCAGCAACGCGATGTTCTTTTGTTTTGTAATTTATTGCGCGAAATGCGCATTGAAAGGTACTTAAACTTTGTCCATTTAACCAAGTTTGTATCTCTTTAAATAAAAAAGTTTGCTATTGTAGAATGTTCCCGTAAACAGGCTGTATATAAAAAATTTGAAACCTCAGAAACACAAAATGGCATCATAAAGAGTTAAATTGTAATTTTCGATTACGGATCAATTTTGTCAATATTCGGTGTGTAGTTGTAATAAAATAACTGACATAAATATATTTGGATTTCACATAACAAATGTTTTTTTTTTAGGTTTAATGATCTTTTGTTTTGTTGCGATACAAGTAAGGTTGTCGTCCTCTCTAGGCGCTCGAATAAATGTTATCCATTTCCGTCGATCGATAACTTATTATGTACTTACTTCATCGAGTTCTAATATGTATTTTTAAAGTAATAATATATTGCATTCTGCAAAAAAACTGTGATCGATTTCTCAGAAACAGATTAAATTCACGTAGAAAATCTTTCATTGTGAGTAGTTCTGAGTCTTTTTGTTAGTTTAACTATCTTTTAATTTATTATTTTTTTTCTTTTAGCCAAATTCATATATTTAAAAAAAAATTAAAAACATAGGATGACCTCAAAAATATTTTGCTCATTGTACGTTCCAATGGGTTTTATGATCGCCATATTGGATTGAGTAGATTGTCTCCAAATTTATTCTCTGTCCTTTCAACTAGATAATTTAGGAAAAAACAGAAACAATGATCATTCATCTTAAGAACATTTATGATTTAGATAATCATCATATTATGTTTCTTAAAATGGAATGATTTCTTAAAATAGAATGACTTATTTTTATCTTTTTTTGTAAAATTGTTGCTAAAACAATCCATTATATTAAATGTATCTCTTCTTATTAATTATGAAGTCAACATGACTCATGATATGACGTGATTTCAGGTTAAAAATAATTTATAGTTTTGGGTTATAAATTTAATTGCCTACAGACCCAACTCATTTGTCAGTAATATGCAAATTATTTCCTATAATTTTCTACAAAATCCCCAATTTTTTTCCATTCATTCGTCCTGCAACTAAGCTTCCCAGCTTTCAATTAATTTACTTTTGGAGTCTTGTCGTTGTGATTTTAACGCTGTATTATTTTATATTTAATTTTGTTCTTTTGTGATCCCATTTTTTCCATTTTTTTGGATGTTTCATTAAATATGTTTAAATCGAAACCAACTTTTTGTTTTTTTCAACATACAGAATTATGTTATTATTAACTTTTTCGATGATTTCGAGATTCATTCGATAAATTGTACATGTGTTTTATTTATTAAAAACAAATAACAAAAAAAAACTGAACGATCAAACAGTCCTTGCGATTGATATAATCCACCTTCTGCCAACATCATCAATTAAAATGCATTAAAAATTAAATTAAAAATTTCACCATAAAATTCAATAATTAAGCGTATAAAGTTTTTAAATTATCGGGTAACGTACGTGAAGTTCGGCGTGCGTAATATTTCATGTAACGAATTTTATCGGCGAATGTACAACGCACCTAACTAATCAAATACCGTAGCAGTTATTACTCTGAGTCTCTCTGTCGAAGCTTCGGAAAGCTCGATGCGTCCGTCTCCGTCCACTTCGCTACTGTCTGCCCGCCCCTTATTAAACTGGACGCGGCACTTTAATTCCACCTAAACAATTATTATCTTGCGTCTCTTTTGTTTAACGATCGGCCGACGTAAATTCGTCTCTTTCTGGACTAGTCCGGTTATCAGGTAGCTTCTTATGTAAATTTGCGACACAAAAATCCTTGTAGGATTTTTTAGAAACGAATTCTTGCAAATTACTTCCTCTTTTTTCCAAAGCTACTTTGTATTTTTCCGAATATCTCGTTTATTTCTGCGATCAAATTCGTAACGAAATATTCATCCAATATTTCCAAATAATTTCAAGAAAACAGCAAGTGTTTCGTTTAATATATTTTTGAAAGTTTTAAAATAGATAACCATAAAAAAAATATTGATAACATGGAAATAATTTTAGTACAATTAAACTTGTTATATTTGGCATACTTGACTATATTTTTTGCAAATTCCATTATATTAATTAAATTAAAAATTTAAAAATCTAACCCAACCCAATCCAAACAATTATTTGTTATCACACATCGACAGAAACGATGTGGTAATTTTAGGAAGCATGAGCTGAGCTTATTCCACAAAAGCCGCACTTCTGTCTTTACTTACATGTCAAAAAAAAGTAAAGAGATGTTTTTTTTTTAATCTTCTTTCTGGGTTCATAATCTGGATTCGAAAGATATATCTCTAAAAGAATATGCGACGAAAAATTCGAACTCAAATTTAAAATGCTTGGTGGCTTCGTTTAAAAATAAAATATTTTTTATACTTGTTTCTTTTATGAGTGCATGTAAATCCGAAGGGAAGGTTCAAGGATAAAGCAAGAATGGGGGTTTCATGTGATTCTCCTCCATTTTTTGAAATTTTCAAAATCTAAGTGTTAGTTTTTTGCAGTTAGAAACAACCTGAAAAAGAGCAACATTTCTTGTATCTGCAGTTTGGGTTTTGTTGGTTCATAAGAATTTTTCTGACATTTTTCTTTAAACTTTCTACTTTTTGTTTGTTTTTTATTATGATAAATTCGGATCTAGTGCTGTTATACAATTTTGTTGTTGTTTTCTTAGAATTATTTTTATTCATTTTTCGTCCAGTTTTTTTGATTATTAATTTGTGTAGCTAAAGCTTCTGGATTCTGGATCACAAGAAAAAACGAAATGAGTAGTTAAAATATTACTGTTGTGACAAAACAATGAAGGGTCCGATTCATAAAACGCTATAAGCATCGTCTACCTACAACATCCCGTGCATTTAAGCATAACAGATGAATCTACAAAGTATTCAGTGTTCAATAATTATGGCGAGATAATACCTAAACATCGAATACATTTGTCGTCTTTGTCTGAAACGTCAGTGGAACGAAAGTTCCGTCTCGTTTCGTCTCATCCCCGTCCGTACGGAGGCTCACCACGCCCGCTGATACCACACGAAGATTTCAAATTCCGAATCATTCATCTTATAATCTGACAAGCGGACCGGTATTTGTCTAACGCCACTTATCTTTACTCGTGTAAACCTTGAAACAACTGTACCCGTGTTGTTGGCCCACCGTGTAGATTAAAAATTTTCGGAAAAAATTTAGGAGTGTCGCCCGGATGGATTAGAACGGCGGAGACGCTTACTTAATCGCCTTTTGTTTCGATTTTATCGTCGCTTTGATTTAAACGTCGAATTTAAATACTCCAAAAATACAAGAATAACTAATCTTGTTTAAGAAGACGCGTCCGTACCGTGGTGATAATCAAGTGCTTGTTCACGCCCACGATTAAGGCAATAGTTGACGTTGGATGTCGATAAGGATTTTGTTAATTCGATTTGTCCGTTGATAAAACGTTGTTCTAAGCTTCCTGATGAACACCATGACGAGATAAATCATTTTGGTGCAATGCAATTATGTCTGAATAGTTGGCATCATGTACGTTAATGAAACTTTGTTCTAAGCTTCCTGCAAACCATAAACATATAATTCTTTTTCGATGCAACGTAACACCAATAACGGTTTCTTTTACAACCGACGAGCTATAAACGATTATGAGTTCATATTTCTAATTACGTTGCTAATACTGGTGCGATTTCTACCGTAAAACGTAGTTTATGGAGACATGAAGACATAAAATAATAATTTTCTGGAGATCAACTTTAATAAAGTTTATTATAGTTTAGACGTGAAATGTGTCGTGAAATTACTAATCAAAAGAATTAAAAATAATAGTTACACAAATTATTTTATCAAGTTTGTAAAATGTTATCTTCATTATTATACTTTTTGATTTAAAAACAATTTTTTTAAAAATCAAAATTTGTAATATTTAAATAAACCTGTAATAAATAAGTTTCAAACATCATTTAATTTTCGAAAAAGATGGAAAATTGTAAACTTCACGAAAGAGTTTCGTAAAATTTATTACATTACAGATCCGAGTCGGTAATTAACCCGAAAAATAAAACAATAGTGTTCGATGGGCTGTTCGCGAAAAAAAAATTTATAACCAAAGAGCCGATTTCCTCCTGGTCATATCATACATGACAATAAGAAGCCATAAATTATAAAATTCGGACGCCGTAAATGTTTTATTGCTGCGATTATCTTAATTATTGGTTTTTTCAGCATTAACATATTTGTGTTCACTCAATTCTTACTCTATATTTAGGAGCGATACTAATCTAAGCGATGGTCAAGTTTTTAACAATTTTACTGAGAACAGTTAGATATTTTTCAACGGTGTTTCAGCATTATCGAGCGTCGTCGAGCCAATTTAATTCTTTTAAGAATTTTAAGACGGTGAAAGATATTTTTGATTCTCGTGATCGTAGAGATTAGAACTCGCCGTTTGCAACGCGAAAAGTAGGTTAATATTTATGCTTCATTAATGTGAATGTCGGTAATCCGTAATTCAATAGAAAGCATTTAAAATAATTTAAATAACTGGTCTATTTAAACTTGATAATGAAGGTAACTTAGACAATGAGGGTATTAAGTCCAAATTGATTTAACAACATGTTTAGAAATTTTGTGTACAGAAATTATTTAGAAAATTTTAATAAAAAAATAGACCTCCACCTCAATAAATGCAAAAAATTTACTTCAAAAACATCCATCTATTAACTCTAAAAGGGAAGCTACCTGCAATTTGGCCACCTGTATAATACAAAAAATTGAGTAATAGATAGGTTTAATTTTATTGCTAGCAAATTTACGACCTTGTTTACGGCCGTCTAATAAGTCACTGCCTACACCTTATGACGTCTTGAGAAAATTCTTAATAACGATATTTATTTTCGAGGCTCGCCATTGAGATCAAAACAAATGAATTCGATTGAATTGGGGTACAGTAGGAAATTTTATTTGCAATTTTATTACTTAAATTTTGCACATTTCATTATTGTAATTATTATGATTATTATTATTTTTTTACTGGAAAAATTATTTTTTGCGATGGTTTTTATTTATTATTTTAATTCAAACTTCCTGGATACACAAAATAAAAAATATTAATAATAATAAAAAAAAAACAAAAAATTATCCAAATAAAAATTTCCAACAGTTTTTTTTTTGTTTTCTAATTAATAATAGCCAAATACATAAATTTTCACTGAAGATTGATTAGGTTGGATGCACTTTTTTTAGGTGAACCGCGAAAAAAGTTTGAGAACCACTGGTTTAATCAAATTACAATTCCTAAAAACCAAATTGACCAAATTAAAATTTTTAATTTCAACGACTGTCCACGAAATAAATTGAATAATTTTAAGAATTGTTTAGGAATTTATACATCCGCAAAAGAGGCGGTTTTATGTTCACAAATATGCCAGAAAAAAAAAGGTATTGTTTTAAGTAGAGCCACGCGATGTGTTTTATAAACATTTTGTGACATTTTTCTAAACGCTATACATTTTCTCGTTGTGTAAGTTTCTTGAAATTCATGTGCCCGATGCATTACAATACAATATACAACCGTTTGTGAGTTCGATAATATCTTGAAACGAATGGCAAGTAAACTTATATACATTTTTTTAAATTAAAATAAATTTATTTTAAATGTAGAAAAAGAAAAAAAATATAAAGCCGTTCGTCATATTTTAAATGAACCGAAGTCGTTTCTAGTTTATGCGGTCGACATTTTGGGAGCCCTAATAATATGTAAGAATAAATTGTTGGCGAGAAATTATAAAAATTAAAATATTCTCGGCGAGCAAAATTCAAGTCGGCATCTAAAGCCGAAGTCAGTATCTAAACTGTTATTAATATTCATAACGCAGGAACGCAGAGATGAAACAGCGCCAACCAGTGTTTTGTTGCAAACCGACGGTTATCGGTCTTAAATATCAGGCACCGATGCCGATCGGCTGGACTAGACTGCAGCAGCCAACATGGACATGCGATGTCCGAATATTATAATATTTGACGCTTGCGGCTATGAGAAAATATTCAAACCTGACAAAAGCCCCCTTAAAAGTTAGTCTTTTTTAGGATACCTCAAAAGTGTGTAGTATACACTAGGGACGTATGGAGATCAATCTACGAGCAAAAAAATCGTCAAGATCTTATCGACATACGTGTTCTCTCATAATTAAAAACAAACTAAAAATCTGACGGGCAGTCAGTTTTAAAATTAATTTGAATGAAATTTAATTTAAAGTAAATACTTTGTTGCAAACAATTTCGTATTTTTCGTCTTTGATTTTTGATTCATATAATTTTTTTAAACTGATTCAAGATACCCACATGTCAACTTATCAAGAAATTTTTGTTTAAATATATATTTTTTCTTGACTGCGAAAACTATGACTGAAAATCAAACTTACAAACCGTGTCAAAAGTTACGCATACAACGAATTTATATTTTTTTGAAAAGCAAAAATTACAATCAAAGTCGGTCACGATTTTTGCATGTTTGTAAAAAATTTGTCAAAAATTAATTAATAATCAAACAATAGTTAAACCGTCTTATATGTTAACCTTTCAGTGCTAAATTTTCGCTTATTTGATCAAAACTATGATATTGTTTTCATTAAATTGTTAAAAGCATTTTCTAAACTGTGTGTTCAATTAATTCCGATCGTTATTAATAATAATTCTAGCTAAAGTAATAATATGTCAGTACATATAAAAATGTAATCCAATTAAATGCGTTTAAAGTTGAAAGCTGGCACAATTTTCTCATTCTTGTGAGAAAAGCATTTTCTAAACTGTGTGTTCAATTAATTCCGATCGTTACTAATAATAATTCTAGCTAAAGTAATAATATGTCAGTACATATAAAAATGTAATCCAATTAAATGCGTTTAAAGTTGAAAGCTGGCACAATTTTCTCATTCTTGTGAGAAAATATGTCATTACATCGTTAACATATTTGTAATATGTGGTAAAGTAAAATTTAATTTCGATCCATCACGTCGATTAAATCTCTTTATAAACATCACCGTTTTAATTAAAATTTTTAAGAAATCGTTAATAACCTGCAAAATGCACTTTCACCTTGCAGTACTTATATAATCGTGATTAACAAATCTAGATGATAAGTCACCAAGACTAATTGCGTTCGTTCACAAGACGCTTGATTAAAATTTAATGATTTTTTAAAGCCTATATTCCTTGAAGATTACTGTCGATATATAAGTAATGTTTTTAGGAAGCACGGTATTACATTTTGCTGAAAAATTGCGCGAATAATTAGTATAACGTTTAAAAGCGATTAAGCGACGATTTGTTTACGCTACGTGAGACGACGACGATTTGTCATAGTTATTAAACTTTTCATAAAAATGTGTTAATAAGATAACGCACATAAGTATTATATATTGCGATATCTTTATTAAGTATCATAATTTTCCAACTTTTATTAATATAATTGCAAGAAAACACGTTATAATTTAAGAACGCAGAATCTACACTCGTTTCTCACAAACTTGTTGCGTGTCCGTGAACGCAAAATAAACGAAAGGACAAAAATTACAAAGACTTACTCATGCATTTAAAATTCATATTGACGACAATAATAACAACCGAATCGGAGGATCGTCAAACATGATGTTCAGTTCTGAGAAAAATTAAAGTACATGAAATGTTTCCGATTAAAAATGTTCAACGTTAAAAATTAATGACCATGTATTTCTCGTCATAATTTATGAAAATGATAAATATACTTTTAATGATATATTGCAAAAAAAAACGTCCATAATATTATACTATAGGGTGACCATACGTACAGCATTTCGCTGTATTGTCCGGAATTACAGCGAGCTGTACAGCAAAACGTCCAGTATTCAGCATGAATATACAGCAAAACGCCTTTTGAATTTTAATTACGGAGCGAACTCAACCCACATCCTATATCTTTGTACTCTAAATAATACCTTTTAAATTTCAATTACGGAGCGAACCCAACCATACGTCAGTGTTTCCAACTAGGTATAACGATTTTTTCGCGAGTTCTCGGTGAAGAAACGGCTATAGAAATTTTGAAATCGCAACGTTTTCGCGTCTTAACGAATATAGGGGAATACAATTATGATGTCATTTTGAAGTCATACATTTGTAAAACTGGAACGCAAATTGTACCCTGTGGAAGAGCAGGGTTACAAGCTGTTACATTAGGGTTATGTTAAATCTTAGAAGAGTTTGAATCGCAGGTTTGCAAGCTTTAGTAGTAGGCACCTTCTTAAAACAAGTACCTACCGTTCAATAAAATATTCACCGTTTCCAAAGCTTGGGACTTTTTCCGATTCGTGGGATTTTTAACTCGAAAAGAGATAAAGGGATATTTTTTACAATTCCTGGGATTTTTACAATGGAATTTCAATTATGGGGCGAACCCAACTCATACACAATACAATGCAAATACCTTTCAAAAAAAAATAATAATTGACGTTACCTTTTGAATTTTTGAATTTCAATTACGTAGGGAACCCAACCCGTACAACCAATAAAGCAAAAAATTGTGAAGTGAAAAATATTGATAAAGGATTTTTTCCTGAAATGAGATTTTCAGAGTGTGTGAGGGATTTTCGCTTTTAAAAGTTGGCATCACTGCTGTAGCGTAGTCTTGCCCTTGCAAACTTGGAAAAAAATTTACCATTTCCACAGTCCTTTGCCCTCAGCCATTGTTAAAGTTTTGCAAATACGCAACATCAAAAAAAAAAGTAAGGCTGACATTTGTTTTTACGCCCAATACACAAGATAACCTCTTTATTTTCACCAGAAAAGACCGTGAACTGCCGATGACAGACCTTTATCGTTGAGTGGGGATAACCGCCCACAGAGTTTGAATGTGTGTACAGCATTAATGGATTGGAAATCTGGTCACCCTATTATACTATAATAATAATAATAATACAATTTGTTGTTGAATATGCCAGAAAAGTAATAAGAAAATTTACTAAATACAGGAAAAATGTACGTATATACTTTTAAGTTTTCCTTAACATATTGGTAAATGGTAAATGTAACAAAATTAATTTTATCTGATATTATATGACAATACATCAAAAACGTGGTATATAATTATTATTATTATTATTATTATTTTGAGAAGGTGACAGACAGTTGCTCTACTTCACATTTTTTATTACACAGAAGTACTGACGTATTAAAATCGAATTTATTAAAATTTTCTATAAAAAGACATCGTTTCAATTGATCGTTTTGGATTAATTTATTATATTAACTTTATCGAGTGAATATTATTATAATTAAAACCGCACGAAAGCGGTACATCTGTAAACGTTATAAATATTCCCGAACATATTGTTATTTATAAGTACGGGAAATATTTCAAATTAAAAAGTATGGTCCGTATTGTGTGCAATATAATAATTCAAGAATGTATTATGTGTACATAATAAAAATAACACTTGTGGTCATCATTCAGTTCGAAACCACACCGTACGGTGACTGCTTTAAGAAGATGAGAAATAAAAGAATTTCTTTACAAATGTTTGCGTCATCGTATCTCAGTGGTAATATTTTAATAACTCGACAATTGGCAATGCTGCGTAGGCTGAATATGTAGTCACAAAATGAGCAACGTTCGGCTTGTTGTACAGCGCCACGGCGGCAACGACAGGAAACGTTTTTGAACTCCCGCTGCGACCAACCTGCTGTACTTTAGACCAATATTCCTTATACCAAAGTGAAAATTAATCCTCCGTAATGTGATTGTTTTTTATTGTAAATTAACAGACATTGTTTCAGCCATAAGTTTTTAAAAGCTAAGCAAACAAGTGTTCTTTTGTTATTAATTAAAGTCGATGTTTTTCTGCAATGGCGTTTGTAAAAAAACGTATTTACGTTCTTTCACATTCAGTTGTCAAGTCAGTCGATATTAATATCTATACAATGTGATGTTATTTCATCCTTTGTGACTTTGTTTCGTTGATGCGAATTGGAATTAAAACTTTGTCGCTCAATTGATAACATTCTAATAAAAAAAAAATCTATTAAAGCTAACATATTAATGCTTCGAAGTCTTCTTCCGAATGAAAGCCTGTGTTTTTTTTTTATTTGGCATTCATCACAGTAGGTAATTTTGGGTGCCGCAGGGTAATACTTAGCGCCATTTCTATTTGTTCATGTCAGGTGTGGTTTTAGCTGAGGAAGCAGCTTAAAATTGTGTTGCCTGTTACATATTTAAAATGTTTTCATAATTATATTAGGATGATATTTATTTTAATTACATGTCTTTGTTCATAGTTAAAATTGCATATCAAATTTCCCTCTGTCTGTGAATGGGCTTTCTTAACTTTTTAACATTTCTTTTATTTTCTTCCACTTGTGAACATTTTTTTATTCCCATTGCGATTTAAAATTTCTGTTTGTTTTCGATTTTATTTTTTATCGACGTTTTGGTTTTAAACCATCGGTAAAGTCTCTAAGTTGGGCTGGGAAGATAAAGCAGACAAAACACGCCAAGAGCAAAAACAACCATAAACAACACATGTTCTTTGAAGAAGACAAACGTGTCTACAGACAAAATCGATATTATACCCGAGAAATAAATTACACATAACTAATTGGACTTTTTTTTATCTGTGCCCCTTTAAATTTCTCCATTATTCTGATAAACCCAGTAATTCTTTTGAAATTTAATTTAATAAGGCTTTCAGTCAGTTAATTTTTCTTTAGTTTTAAAAATAATTTACAAATATGTAATAAATTTTTGAATTTATATGTGAAGAATTTCTTTGATTATTTTCTAATTCCACGGCAAATTAGCAAATGGATTAACATAAACGTTCAGACAGACAAAGACCGATCATTAAAATTCCATTTCTACGGACATTTTATACATTTGAATTACATTGTACGTGTTCACGTTCACATTCAAGTTCGAGAAACACTTGCTAAAGTTAAACCACCTGTTTCGCGTCGATTTTTCCTCACTCTGCAAGATAAAGGACGAAGCAGCATAAATCACAAAAGACAATCTTCTTATGCCGCAGTTAATTCACTATTTGTCATAATATGACACGAGATATACGGCAGGAATTTTCATTTTTAAAACCGCCTCAGTTTAATGGTCGAGTTTCAAGGTAGCTCCCAAGCCTAGATGGCCGTCTCTCCAAGGGGAAAAAAAGTGATCGTAGTAGGCGTCGCGTGATATTTTAATCGCCATCACGTAGTGGAAACTATACTATTAATTACGCGTGTGGTGATAAATGCGATGTATTTTTTACGTGTCTTTGCAATCTTTTGTGTAAATCTGCTTTAAAACGTGCTTATTATTGCGTACTTTTGTGGAACTAATTCGTATAATATTTCAAGATTAATTTGTTGTGAAATTGATAAATTGTCGTGGAATTTATTTCCAGTTACGCCGCACGTATAAATATCATAATTGACTACCAACATAACGGAAAATTTAAATTTTATAAAAAATGGGTAGAGAAATAAGGTTAATTTTTAAAACAAATTTATGCGAGAAACAAGAACTTGATAAACATGCCTATTAGTTTAGTTTATTCGATCTACAATTAAAAAATATGTAAATTATAACTGCTAAGTGGAAATCATTTATAAAATAAAATAGAACCGGTGCGTTTAAATACGGAACGTAAAATAAATTAATTGTACTTTTCAATTGACGACACGCAAGTGTACGACGACTGAAATGGAAAGAGGTACTTGTGCGAAACGTATATATAGGATGCGATAACTAGAATTTAAATTAGTTCTAATTGATTATTTTATCTGAGTAATTATTATTTACTGTGCGGCAATAACACTTATCCACTTTGATGGGAACATTTCGATAAATAAAGATTACTGAAAATTACTCGTAAATAAACTTAAAAAAAAAAAGATGCAAATTGTAATTAAAGTGCAATATGCAAGGCTGGTGAATGAATGTATGTACAGGGTGGGCAAATTTCGAAGTTTTAATAGGGAATTTCGATAACCATAAGAGATACAGAAAAATTACCCTACAATCCTCGATCGCTTTTTTGGAGAAAAATTCAATGGTGAAAACCAAAGTTGGCTATCGTCTTTTGTTTTAGAGTTATGCGCAGAAATTCGATTTTTTCAGTTTTCGTTTTATGGCTATATCTTGCTTATTTGGAAAAATGAAGGAAAATAATGTCCACGTTCTTCAGGCACTTTTTTGATAAGAAAGCAGTGGCGTTGTTAGTTTTTTGAAAAAGTTCTCCAAATTCGAGTTGTGACATAAAGTTGTAATTTTTTATATGAAACTCATAGACGGCTGTGGCTTAACTCAAAAGAGAATTTTATTCGCTTTTCAACAATATATAACATGCATGGTCAATTATTAATTTTCATAGATTTTTCAAAAATTCAGATTTTTCAAGGTCAGATGTTCATTTTTGCGTAGTAGACGAATAAAGTTTGATATATTACAATGTTTTATTCAGAGTAATAATAATTCTGAAGCTGCAAGTCAAACATAAACAC
>JAFFZR010027906.1:0-16867 GCA_018397195.1 Lethrus apterus | reverse complement strand
TTAAATGCAACACTATATTAATTGTAGTATCATCGGATAGAAAATCTCATTCCCTTTCACCTTTATTAATACATGTTGACATCTACAAGTAGTAGTTTTGTAGTTATTTGCGTTTTTTTCTTTATACCATATTTCTTGACGTCTAAATCCTCAATACACTAATAATTTCGCCAGTAACTTGTTTTCATTAGATATAAAATTAAATACAACAATAGAACTAATGTTCATACATTCAGCATTTCACTTAAAATACGGACAATTGATTTAGAAATATTAAATTGGGTTAAATATTATCTATTAACCGTTACATTTTACAGTTGGTAGTGAACTTGCTTTGTTTTGACAGTTAATTCAGACATTTCGCCTTAACTCGTCTTGACATTTTCTTGTTTATGTAAGACTTTTAGTTAGACATGTTGTTAACTAAGGAAGAATTGGTGGATATGATTTTCGTTTTGGGTGAATGCGAAAGGAGCTCAATGTTAGCCCAGATAGAAGAAAAAGACACTTCGAAAAATTAAAAAATAGATTTATGAATAGTGGAAGTGTTCAATGCAACAAAAGAAACAGAATCAAGACTGTAATGAACGATGAAAATGAATTTCTTGTTTTGGGTTGTGTGCAAGAAAATCCTAATATTAGTATACGGGAAATAAATAAAACCACTGCTATCAGTCGCACGTCAGTGAATAGAATTTTAAGAAAACACAACTATTATCCCTACCGCATTCAAATGCATCAAGAACTGCTGGATGGGGATTTTGCCCGAAGGCAAATATTTTGTCAATGGGCAATTGAAAAGATAAATACGGATGAAGATTTCTTTCGATATGTTTTATTTTCTGACGAGGCAACTTTCTACAAAAACTTTCATTACTACGACATAGAAAATCCTACCATTCGTGCTACTAAATCACAAAGTCGATGGTCTTTAAATGTATGGGCCGGAATCTTAGGGGTTCGTGTCGTTGGGCCTGTCTTTTTTGATAGATACTTAAACGGTCAATGTTATGTAGAATTTCTACGAAATCAACTTTTGGACCTTTTGGATGACTTTCCACTAGCTACCATCCAGAGAATGTGGTTCCAGCAAGACGGAGCTCCACCTCATAACGTCGGACAAGCAAGTCTCTTTTTAAATGAACATTTTCTAAATAAATGGATTGGAAAAGGGGGCCGGCCAGATCACCGGATTTAACAAAATGTGATTTTTTTTATGGTGTGTTATAAAAAGTAAAGTCTATTTGACGCCGCCTACTACTATTGATGATATGCGTAATAGAATTGTTCGTGCTTTTCGGGACATTACACCAAACGTGCTTGCGCGTGTTGATTTGAATTTTAAAAAACGTGTTCGATTGTGCGGTGAGCAAAATGGAAGACACTTTGAACAGTTACTATAAACAATTTTTCATTCCTTGTTTTTTTTTTATAAGTTAGATTCTACTTAGTTAGATTAGTTTACTCTTACTTTAAATTTGTGCTTGAAATATGTGGAGTTTCAGTTCCAATAACATGAGCATTATCGAAGATTAATTATAGTTATTAAACAGATATTAAACAGTGGTTTTGTCTTAATTAGTGTTGCGTTTAACCTTTTTTAAACATACCAGTAACAGAACAAGTTACTGTCACTAGCAAGCTTGGTATGAAGTGAGAGAAAAATACTTTCCAAATAATGAAATTTGTAACCCAATTTAATATTTCTAAATCAATTATCCGTATTTTAAGTGAAACGCTGAATGTATGAACATTAGTTCTATTGTTGTATTTAATTTTATATCTAATGAAAACAAGTTACTGGCGAAATTATTAGTGTATTGAGGATTTAGACGTCAAGAAATATGGTATAATAAAAAAAAACGGAAATAATTACAAAACTACTACTTGTAGATGCCAACATGTATTAATAAAGTGAAAGGGAATGAGATTTTCTATCCGATGATACCATAATTAATATAGTGTTGCATTTAAAAAAATCACGTTAGCCGTGAATGAAAAGTCTGAATTTCCAACGTTCTTATTTCACGTTTTAATGAACCGAATTGTTTCAATTTGCATTCAGGAATAAAATGCTTCTTAATAAATCGAATGGTGAAAACCGCAGCTCTCTGTCCGCTTTAGTTCCGGAGATACTTCAAATTTCCGAAAACACTGCAAGAGTAGTTTTTTTCAAAAAAAGTCGAATAACTCCGAAACAGTGCCACTAAGACCAAGTATGTGTTTAACAAACTGGTGTTTATTTTTTATGGGCAATCCAATAAGATAATAAAAAATAGGGTGTTGCATTTAAAATAAGAAAGTTTGTGCCGACTTATGGTATAACCGGAAGTCGGCCATCTTTGTACATATTTTTAGTTGATAGAGAAATTTGAATTATTAATGCATACAAAGTTTCAGAACTGAACTAGTTTTAATAACACCTGTATATTATAAATCAATAAATACTTCAAATCGAAAATTATTTCATCATTCTTATTGTAAACTTTTAGGCAAAGAAAATTCTACAAAAGTCCTACAGACCTTCAGTTGTCCAAACTGATAATAAAAAAGGTGCAAACAAAGCAAAACTTAATTTTCCTTTCATGCATACAAACACCAACTCCGATACAATTCGCGGTGAGCCCGTGTACATTGAAAGCTGCGAGCAACAGCAAAAACAACTTGTTCTTTGTCTGAATGTTGGAAAAATTCACACTCAGTTACGGAGGCTGAGGAACGAGTGTTCTATTTTAGACGATGCCGTTATTACAGCTATCCCTACTTACCGTTCGAAAGTATTGTATACTAGCGCCAAAATTGGATCGAATTACAGAGGAATTGATTATTACATGCAAGATGCAAGAAATGTCAAGGAAAAAGTTGTACAAAATATATATATTTTTTGTATGGTTCTATATTCATTTGGTTTTTAGAATACTTCAAATGACGTCAGCAATGAAGATAAGTTGGGTTTTATCATGTTTGAGGGTGGATTAGAAGGAGTTTCATTGAAGGTTAGTAGCATTCATTGACAATTTCTCCAGCTAGGCAAGGGAAGCCAAGCCTTGTAAGATTTTCTTATGTAGGTAAATTAATATTATATTATTTTGAGGTCAAATTTCATTTGAAACGACTAACGAACTAACAAGTCAATGAAATAGAGCATTCTGTTGGCTTATACCCATTTCCATTAATGTATTGGCAATTTACATTCCCGTTGGTGGCGCTGCTATCCATAAAACATGTCTACTGACAAAGGGACAATTCAAAATATTAACAATTAATAGCTTTAAAAAAAGCTCATTTGAAAAAAAAGAACACGGAAATTAGCAAAATGGACGTATCAATCGCATGAATACCAATTACTGATGTCCCTTTGTCGCTAGTGTTAAAGTTTATCGCGTAATGTAAATCGCCCTGTAAATCGCCAATTGAAACAGAGTTCGAATTGGGAAATTGGATAGAGATTAGCCTCCGACACTGATATATTTGATGCATTTTTTTCTACATAAAATGACCACAAGTTGACCGTTTTTACAATATCATGTGATTTACCTATGCAGAAGTATTTCTGTTTTTTTTCCTCTTTAAATCACCGGTATTTTGCTTATTTCTTATGTTTTTATTTGCAATGGAAGTAAGTCAAAGAATATTAACTTCCTGCACATAAAAAAACCATTTATGTATCTAAACCACGTCTATAATTAATTCCTTAATAATACTCGTAAATCTATCAATGTAGTAAAACAGAGATATTCTTGTTTGCTTAACATGTAACATTTTGTCTTAAAACTTCCCTTGGTGACTAACTCACGAGCCACCATTGTTTCGTAATTTTCTTGATTTAAGATCTCCGATTTGTATTACAGATTGTGAAGAAATTTCAACAACAACAACAGACGGATATTGATATAGAAGACAACACAGAAAAACCAGAACCAACAAATGTTGATCTGACAAAAACCAAAGAAGAAACAAACGAAACTTTCAATCTGTTAACGCCAAAGCATTCCGAAAATCGGTGTGGTGTCAAATGTGACATCAGGAAAAGTCAAGTATTGAAGCAAAAATCTGGTGAAAAAACAACTCGGACTGAAATTAACAATGAAAATAATGGGGATTCCAACATAAAAGAAGTTGTATGCGCGAAAAAAGATTTAGGTAGTGTCATTTCCTGCGTTATAGAATTGAAAATTGTTTGGTTTAATTTTGCCGCGCCGCCAAGAACTCCAATTACAAGAAAAATCGATTACACCAGGTTAGATTGGAATCTTTTGAGCACAGCTTCGCCAGCGATCAATGCTTGGATGAACCCGAGTAATCGGCTTGCAATTCGAGTAGTGCATTTGGTGCGTAGCATGTACAGGAGGTCTACTGCTATTATTGCATGTCTCATGACCGAGGCATTGGACGATAGTCGAAATCTCATGCCTATAAAGGTTTGAGTTTGAAACGATATTTCTTATGTTTGAATCGTTTTTATTGCAGAGTCGGTATGGAAAATTGACACCGTTGTCTAAAACATTACAAGATGACCCGAGTTGTCAGTTATGTGTCGTGTTACAAAAGTATTTTTCACAGTCTGATAAATTGATAATTGAAGCCAGTGTAAGGGAATCTGATTTACCTCAATTGTTTACATTACGTCAGGTTTGTATGAAAACCTGTACTGGGACTCTGTAGTACTGCATGTCAATATTAGATTTCGTCAATATGTTGAAAGGGACTTTGGTTGAAATATTATATAAAAAATTTTGAAATAAACAGTTTATTTCAAAATTTTGAAGATTAGTTACTAATGTACTGTAAAAATCAGGAATTTAAATTTATTAGGTTACATAATACGAATGTAATGTCATAGACAAACAAACGTGGTTCTCACTGATAAACACGAACCACGGGACCGGTAGCAGATGAAAACTTGCGCCGCTTGTGGTCGTAAACACACCGATGCGTTTTTCTGCTTACCTGATTTTCCGTGCCGCACCCGCGTTCCGCGTTAGTATCGTCATTTATTATTTCATATGTGCAATGTCACCTTTGCTAATGACAGGTTTATCTCTCTCTCTCTCTCTCTCTCTCTCTCTCTCTCTCTCTCTCTCTCTCTCTCTCTCTCTCTCTCTCTCTCTCTCTCTCTCTCTCTCTCTCTCTATAGACAGAAGGCGATATATTGATAGAGTACATGGTACTACAGTACACAGAGTTCCACCCCCTAATTACACTTTAATTTTTGATTTTTAGGGCGTCATTGTACTTAGTAAACAGTGGAAGAACAACCTTTATACACCTTTATTGCCGCAACACAATGTCAAATTCAGAGTTAAGCAACCAATCAATGTTCCAATAAATCTACCTGACGTACAAGAGGTTTGTAGACAAAAATTCGGTTTTTACGTTTGTTGCTTTTCTTTTCACAGCGAGATACGACGTGTAAAGATTTATGAAGTTTGTAGATGGTATTTTTTTACAGCAAAACCAAGTCCATATGGTAATGAGGAATAATCAAAATGTCAATAGTAAGGCATCTTCTGAACGTATTGGGCTTTTGGTATATATTTAACATAGTAGAATTAAATTTAGGCACTTGCAGGCTTCGTCAATGTATTATAACCACCATCTTAGTTTTCTTTGCTATAATTTTTAAATGTGTGAATGTGTTTGTTTGTGTCTCGCTTTTTCTATCGTAACTAACTTTTGCGTGTTTTTGCGGTGCCAGGAAGTGTGCTTAACAGACGGAGAGCAAAGTACTAATGAAGAAACAGATATAACTGATGAACATGCTCAGCTTCTACATTCGGGCATCATACTCAAGGCGCCCAAAAGCATCGGTACGTCTATCAACATATATTCTAACTTACGTGATTGCTGTTTGTCATATTTCTAATCATGTAGAATGCATGCTTTTGCTTAACCTTATATTCCATTGAAGTGGTAGCCAAGTTTTTTTTATACTTAGGTTTAGCTACAAAAGAGGCCGGACTAACGTTGAATGGGGTTCGAATGGGAAATTATATGGAAAATACAATGCTGTCACCACAAGTAGCTATTGTTTCCGGTGGCATCGAAAGTTTACTGACATCTCCAAGCCCTCCTAGTAAGATTAAATTTCCAACTCAAAGAAAAAACAACAAAAATCATTTTTTCTAGCATTATTGCAAAAGAAACGAAAAAAAAGTTTGCAACCGAGTCAAGTACCATCTAGCAGCGCTAGTGTTGTCTTACCATTATTAAATGGAGCAAACCATTTCACACAGAAGAAGATTAATGATGATAGCATATGTAAGAATAAATTTTTCAAATGAGATTAAATTAACTGTATGATAATTTAGGTTATGGAACTTTACGTGAGGACAAGGCCGGCAATTTGGGCTCTGACCCGAGCGTTTGCACACATTCCAGCCCAGAGCTGCCATCCAGCCCAACACATCGTAATGTTATACGAACACATTCTTCTGAAGATCTGTATAGTTGGATGGCTAAACAACAAGACAACGTTGAAAATTTAGAAGGTATTTACTATATACATTCTTAAATTTAAATTTAATTTCAATTAAACTTTAAGGTTGCATGGAGTCAAAAATAGACACGTTGCAAACAGAATCTTCTGGGGAATGTCCATATATAAACACTGTTCCCGCATTACCGATGTATCCAATTAGCGATTCCTGGAAATTTTTGGATGCAAATTTGATATTTCAGCCGCTGCTTTCCAGCTTGGGCGTCCTGCCCCAGCAGTTGAAGTTAACCATTACGACTGAAAGTAAGTTCATAGTATGCATATGTATTAGTTTGACATTTAAATTTAAGACATTGGAAATGACATAACGTCTTTGGATGATTTGGGATCGAATTTATCTTTGGTCGGTAACATGGAAACCATGAAAATAGACATTGTTGTTTCAGAACATGGCAAAATCGACAAGAAAAGGAACAAAAATAAAAGTAAAGCAAGATTGTTCTTAGAAATTAATGCGGGTTGGTTTTAAATTCGAATTTTTTTACAGCTATTTCATATTTTGTATGAACATGAACGTTATTTATTGGTTACAGACGAATGTCCAGCCTTTGTTTGTGAGAAAGTATCGGTCGAATTAGAATTAGACAGAATGACCGACATGGCTGTAAATGAAATGATCAAAACAAAAAATGTGCTTTATATATCAAGGGGACAGTTGAAGAATCACACAAGTACAGTTTTACATTTCAATGTTGGTTCGTTTCAAACTTACTATTCTAAACTTCTCGTTAATTTTGCTTGTTTAGGTGTTAGATATATTTCACAAAAAGTGAATATGCCACTATTGCGTTTGTTGCATCAAATTAGTAATATGTATCAGAATGTTAAGGATACTCAAAACGAGTTAAGAGAACAGCAGCCTGTAGAAACTAGACGCCGGAAAACTTTAATTGGTGAGTGTGTTAGAGTTAAACACCACTCCACATCAAGTGAGTTGTATTAACATCGCTCTAAACAAACTTAACTGAAAATATTTCAGCGTCCGATTTACGAGATGCAACGATAAGTTCAAAACTGTCGTCAATAAAAATTTCCGATCCCAACTCAACAATCAATCAAAAGCCGATTATATCTCCTTCTCCAAGCATCCGATCAAGACCGCAGAGCTTTGCACAAAAATGGCGTTCAACAGGTAAAAGCGTCAAAGGATATATAAACTTAAGTGAAGGTGGGGGTACTCCTTTAACGATGAGTAGCCCATCTGGATCTGCGCTCGAACATACAACTGTTTCTTCAGACAAAAGTACCGGCCAATGTTGGAAGACCATCTACCATCTTTTGGATCTTTATGCAAATATGCCCGACACCAAGACTATCAAACACAGATTTTCGATTGGTACGGCAGATATCTCAGAACACTATAAAGGTAATCGTAAATACGATATTTTGGCAGAAGTGAAGTCATCTGAAGATATTGAAAAGACGGAGCAAACTACGACTCCTCTACCACATTGGGAAACAAGTATATGTGTTTCACTGACTACGTTTCAATATTTTAACAATTAATTTGTAGATACTTATACAAAAGAACATACAAAATTGGTGGTGTTTGGTATTGCCCGTATACATCGTACAAGACTTTTGGCTACACTATCCGGTTTGAAGTTGGAAGCAGAAATAACTAGTTTGCATTCGAGTCTGACGTGTCGTAAGAAGTCGACGCCTGCTTCATTAGAATGTTCATTAACTGGACAGGTTGGTCGAACAATGATTGTTCTTTTAGAGGGCGTTGCGCCGAACCAACAGTAAGTAACAAATTTTTCATCAGGATATTTCTTTATCTGCATTAATTACAGGACCGTAGTTAAAGTGACTGTGGGTAAATCGCAGGCATTATACTCTAGCATAAGTAAGCGATCGAAGGACAAAAATTCTGGTTTGTTGACGGTAGGTGCCATTAACATAGACATACCTCAACATCCGGTAGCTTTACATGGAATGGTCACCAGAGGTAGCAAACAACTTAGTTCAACTTTGCAGGTTTGTATTTAAATATTGTGTTTTTTGTTGACTTTTGTTTGAAGGAATTGCGAGTTACGAGAACGTCTAGCCGATTATCGAGATTACAAAATGAAGACGAACAAACTCAAGTTCATTCACCAAATCATCGAACGAGGAATATGCAGCATGCACAACAGTCTTTCGTTAGACACAATATCGCAGAAAAAAATCTTTTACAACCGTTAGTAATGCAATTTTCCATTATACTACAGGTTTGTCTACAATGGTTTTTTTGTACATTTTATTGAATTTATGATAAACCAAAAACGAAACAAATTTTTTTTCTTTACTGCAATATTTTTTATATTTTTAGAGTTTGAGCATAACAGCAGCGTTGCTGCCTTCTTTACAAGCTCAGTATAAAATGGATCAAGTGAATAGTACCGGCACTACAGGAAGTAAAGCTAAATTTACTATTGACCTCCCGCATCATTCGTTGAGCTTTACCACTAAATTACAAGTATATTTATTGTATTTACACAATAGTGTTACTTTATAACAATATCTTCAGGTAACTGAAGCGAATTTACCATCAGAAGCTAGTATTGCTTTACCTGCGGTACACGTATCGGCAGAATATATTCCCGATGGATCCACCGGTCCATTACGTAATGATGGGCATCGTGGTCCTGAAGGCGTGGTTTTCATGCAGGGTGGCTATTTAAGCGCGCACGCAGATATAGGCGTTTTTGAGCATAGCTTGACGACTGATTTATTGAATCATTTAGTATTTGTACAGAAAGTTTTCATGAAGGTTAATTAATACCTAGTTGTTTCTTACAAAATGTGATGACAGTTTTTTTTTAGGAAGTCAATGAAGTTGTTCAGAAAGTGTACGGAGGTGAAAGACCTGTGCCATTATGGTTTGAGGATTCTGACGAACCTTCTAGCTTAAATAGAATATTGTTTTCATTGGTTATACGGATTCAAAGGATTCAATTGACAGCGACAACAGCAGGCAGTTCAGCAGTTAGATTAGAAACTGGTCAGTTGCAAATGCACAATTGTTAAGAAAATTTTCTACATTTATGATTAATTTTCATTCAGGTGCTGTAGTTTTGGAATTGTCCAATCGAGTACAAAACTTATCAGGATCTAAACAGAACAATACATCTTCTCGTTTATTTGGTAGAGCACAGGTCGACTTAAATTTGTCACTGGGCCAGTTGATCAGAAACGTTTTGTTTGAGGAAGCTGAAGCCGAATTTCAACAATTCGCCTTTTTTAATACAAGAATTGGATTACGAAACACATTTCAAGTATGTTTCAGTTAAATTTTATTAGTTTTATGGAGTTAAATAAAAAATTTACAGGACGAAATAATGGAAGGTGAGGACAAGGAAGTCGTGTTGATAACATTAAAGCGTCCATTGATTTATATCCAACCAGTCGCCGTCGATAAGGCAATCTTAGTTTGGTTGAACTATAAAAATGCCTATGATTATTGGAACGAAAAACGAGCAAACTTAAATAAGGAAATATTGACGGCCACTCAACAAGTGTATGAAAAGTTTCAATTGGGACAAATTACTAGTCAGCTCGGTGCTCCACATCTGGGAACTTTGTTTTTACAACTTACAGTTGAAGATATGGGCATATGTCTACCGTTAAATCCCTTGCCATTGAGTTCCTGGGGTCAGCGAAATATTTACGAAGAAAGTAGAGGGGCTGTGGTTGTCACATTGGAAAATACTAGTATATCCGGTAATATCAATCATTCAATAAAAGTTTTTTTAATTTTACATGTATTTTTCTTTATCAAATACTTTAGCGTGCAGTTCGGGTTCACTAGTTAGCAAGGGTAAATTTTCAAATTTGTGTCTGCGTTTTGCCGATGATTTTGAGACATCCCTGGATGATTGGAAACCTGATATGAGCGACTCCACGATTATGAACTTATGCGTTGTGAGCGATGGAACTTATGAAGTCTGCAGCCGGACAATAGCTGGCAAACAAGCAAATGGTATGTTGTAGCTTTGCATTTTATTTTTATTTACAGTTACAATTGCAGAGAATGCAAAATGGTTCTTAAATGTACAGTGGCAGATGGAAGGCGTTGATATACATCTCGATGTAAATGTGGGGAAACAATTGTCAGCTTTGGGACACACTTTAACGCAGTTGACCGGGGCTGAAGATACACCCCTTCATGTTGACTATGACAGTGATGAAAATGACATAACTGACGGTACACGGGCTTCGCAAGAAAGCATTTTACCTGCTTTTGTTTTCGATCCAAATTTGGATACTAAAAAGCGATCTAAGTTGATTGAACGCGAAATGAACGAACAAGCAAAAATAATCAATGATTTGAGGTCGTTAGGGGCATCTCACGGTACCATAGAATTAGAATTGAAGAGATTACATGAATTGGAAGCAATGGTCTACAAAGATTTTAGAAGGTTGATTTTCTTTTATCCTATTACAGCACATTTCTTTTGTTTCTTTTCAGGGATATGTTACAAAAGTTACGTAGACAAAGTGTACGTGCATCGTCCATTAAAGGCAAGTTGGGTCTAGGCTCGAAACCCAGCACTTATCGTTCGAGGTCGTTCATAGCGCCAAGTACGATGATGGAAAATCGCGGCAGGTAAGTTTCATGTAAATTTCAAATTTGTTTTTTTTTTTTTTGACATTATGTGTATGAAATTAGTCCTGAAGACGGCCAGAACGGCGCAGGGAGTGTAAACTCGGCGAGTTACGAGAGCTCACCACGTTCCGGACCGTCCAGGTCTGCCTCGTTACGTGTACGCAATTCCGACGGACCCAGAGTCACCTTTTGTGAAACCCAGAACAACGGAAGGTTGTATTTCCAATTTAAGATTTTATTTCTTCGATAATTATTATTATTATTTTTTTTTTTTTTAATAGACAATCATCACTACCGAGTGCCAGTTCAGATTTGAGTCTCCCTGAGACGAATCTGGATTGGGGTGATCATGTTAATGTTGATGGTGAGAAAGTTGAACTCAGAAAAAAACTACCAGCTTCATATGAATTTAACGATGGGTAAGTTGGAGTTGTCATCTTGATAAAGTAGATAGAAACACGTGTATGCACGCTCAATTCAATAGAATGGGCTGTTGTAACATTCATTTTAATTTAAGGTCAACTTTAGTGGATACTTTTGCGCGAGAGCAGCTCTTGACTTCTAGTCCCATGCAAACTGCAGGTGGTACTATGTCGCAAGTTATCTCTCAGAAACCTCAGGAACCTAATATTGATCTCGAATTAGATGTCAAGGTCTTTATCAATAGTGGAAAATGCGTGCTTCACACAAAAGATAATGTACGTGATGAAGAAATGAAATTGTACGTATAAAATTATAAATATAAATTTTTTTCGTATGTATTATTTTAATCTGTTTAGAAATAGAATGCGGAAAGATAGAAGCTGTTCAGCAGGTCTCCTAGAATTTCCACCATCTACCGGAAGTCCAGATGCGTCACGGCGAAACAAAGAAAAATATTCTAGTCAAACCAATAGTACAAGACTGAGAAATATACCACACGTGACATTGGTAGATTTGACAATATTTCATATTCCGGGCATGGACGTAAAGTTACAGTACCAATCAAAGGTGATAAATGATGAGACTCTATTGCAATCTGGACAAGAAACGCCTGCAAATTTCGACGAATATAACGTCTCAACTGATTTCGCCACTTTGTACAAGGCAAAATTTTCCGATTCATTCACAGACAAGCCATATGACAGCCAAACAGAACAGTCTCGTATTGACAGGGCATTTAAAAGACAAGACAGTAAAACCGAATCCTTCACTGCAGATACAACACATTCAGGCAATTTCACTAGCGATTTTGAGACTAATTTAAAAAGTTCCACTTCCTTGCATGGAATTTCTAATCCTAATTATGGGAGCACACCCTCGTCGAGCAAATCGAGTATGGATAATATTCCCTTCCAGATGAGCATAACTCCATCACATGAACCTATAAAATATGTAGCGTATAGGCGACAAGGCATAAAAAAAGCTTCGCTATTTGCTTGGATGACTTTACAAAGTGTGCCTGAAGAGACGATAATTAGCCCGCACATTTTAGAATTCTTAGAGCAGACATTAGAGCCAATACCTCCAAAAACTAATTTTAATACAACAGCTGGGACATCTGTATTATCATCAGAGCAGGACGCAACCAATTATGGGAATTACGTGTATGCTAGTTTTCCAGTAGACGTGATCGTTTACTTCCACATGCAACCGAGCACATTTCGATTCAGTTGTTTGCCAGTATCCCGTGTCGAGTGTATGTTACAGTTACCATCTTTGGATATCGTTTTTAGTTCAAAAAGAGCCGAAGACGAACTCTTGCATAGGTCGGTATTTCATTCAAATGTACGGATTTTTCAGTTTTTGTTTTAGTGAATTCGGTGATGGTACTCCCAATACTGCGGCAACTGCTGTTGGTGGTCTAAGTGTTACAGGTTGTTTATCAGACTTCTCGGTGTATATTTTCCATCCGTACGGAGGAAAGAAATCTGCATTAAAAGAAGCACAATGGTCACCACTTTCAGATAGTGAAAGAAAGGATTCTCTATCAATAAACGTGGAATTTGTAAAGTTTCACTTGTCGAGGTCAAGGATGTTAAATTTCAAACAAGAGATAACCACCAAGGGCAAATCGGTCTCCGATCACAGCAGAAATGTAATACGATTTTCAAGTGAGCTTTTTCGTTGAGAATTTATATGTACGTATTGATTCATAATTCGTTTGCAGCTATAACAGATATAGGTTCAGCATCGTTTAAGTATGACATGCGTAGATTGACTGAAATTTTAGCTTTTCCAAAGGCTTGGTATAGAAGGTCAATCGTGAGAAGGATGTTTTTGGGTGATTTAAGTATGTCTGCTCCGGTTAATGACGAAGACGAGCCCAGTTTGACACATTCATCTCCGAATGCTTCTAGAAATTTTGATGGAAGGTTGATTATTATTAATTGTTGTACATACATACATACATACATAAATTTAATTTTTCTTCTAGACAACAGAAATCTTATATGGAAAAGTCTCCAATGCTCAACAAAGAAAAGTTAAAATTGTCATTAGATTCTGACCCTGATCATCACAAATTCAAAGAATTTGGCAGAACTACAAGTTGGGAATCAACCAATACAAATAGTCCAATTCCCCCAGAGCGCAAGAATTTGACTGCATGGGAGACTTTGGTACTGTTTGCTGTCAATTTCAAAAAGTTAAATGTACACATGAATATGGGGAATGTTATGGGAAATGTTTCGTGAGTTTCAACTCGAATTTCTGCTGAGCGCATTTTCACGTTAATTTTTTTTTCATTAGTTGGTTGACAAAAGATTTTCGAAGTGAAGGTCGCTTGAGCATCGGTTCTACCGGTCATAAGAATTTGTACATCGCCGTTGGACTTGGCGGTTCAGGTTTGGATGCAAAAGGAGGTATTGTCGGCGGAAATATAGAAATTGCAAATATAGACACTTTTGGTAAAAAAAATATTTCTCTGTTTTAATGAAATATGATTTTATTACGTTAGTAATTATTATTATATGTTTAGTGCACATACGGGAAGAACCGGATGTCGAACCTGATCATACAGTTGGTCTACGCCTTCACGCTCTAGAGTTGAGGTTGGACTACATGGCAACATCCGTTTTAATGTGTAGAGTGAGCAATTTGAATGTAAATTTACGTGATGAGTGGCGATTAAATCGTGCTTCTACATCAGCATTCATAACGCGAAGGCAATAAAAACAATCATAATTTCACTTTTCAATATAAAAATTTGAGTGATATTTTACAGACCTGCGAGTATTTTCATTCACGGCGACCTTTCGTGGAACCAACTGCAGATAATGATGTCAAAATCGTCAACAGCTGATTTACTGAAGATGTTCAATAAATTGGAAGAGTTCTTTTCGCAACAATTTAACAGCAGCAAGAGAGCGTTTAGTGGGTTTTCTCAAAGTCATAGACCACCAAAGGTCACTCCACAAAAAAGTACGTTGTCTCATAGACGCCATTTGTTATTTCACATTTTGTTTAGGTCGAGATTCATCGAAAGCGGAACCATCAGTCGGTGTTGTGCAAGATGCACGACATCACAGACATTGGCAGAGGGTATTGTCACATGTCGCAGGGTTACAGTTAACTACGATGCACAGTCCTTTACCAGAATATGGTACAATATTAGGGGGTACTATGGAACTGCACGGCAATAACATATCGTTAGCTTGTTTCCACGGCATCAACTTCAAGAGTAAATCTTGGGCGTTGTTTAGTCTGCGTGAACCTTCGATAACATTTAATACTGAAGGTCAAGAGATACCTTCCAATTTAGGTTTGTATGTACAGGATGAATGTGTGACGTTATTGTAACGGATGTACATCTTACGTTGCCAAAAGCCGTAATTGTGATATAATTTTAATTTTACAATACATAAATATAAAATACATAGCAAAAGACGAGCCCTTTTGATCGCAAGTTTGAAAATGCAGTCGTAACCGTTATCTATATATTATGTACCCTATAAAATGCCTACATGCTAGTCTAACGCAAGCTTCAGCGCGGTTTATTGTCTATTTACAGACATGATCAGAAGCGCATATGTAGATGTAGATGTGCTTGTAGCACTTTACGAGTATAATTTAGAATTTTTGTTGGAATTATTCAGATAATTATGGGAGCCGTTATCGTGTACTTTCAACATATGCCATATGGTTTTGTTGACTAACACTAAACAACACTCTCAATTTTGTTATTTTTGCCCATTTATGAGGAAATCTGGCTTTGATGTTGTTCTGATATTTAAATTTAACTTTGTAGAACCTTCGCCTGCTCAAGATACGCACATAGTTCAAACTCTGACATGTAGCTTGGGTCTAAGTACTTACAAAACCCATCAGTCAATGGCTACTGTGTGTAAAGTATCGCGAAGTGTAATTTTTCCCCCACAGTTCAAATCATTACAAGAGTGGTTTCATTATGCCTTTGCAAACAGTCAAATTGACGGTGAGTACCAAACTTTGTAGAAGGTAAGAGACATGTTTCAATTTTTATTTTAGAGGTGGACAAGTTTCCATGTTTAGAACGAGAACGTGAAGGTAACAATTCAATGGATCGAGGCAGAGGTAGCACTGCAAATGCTCAGAAACTCACTGATCTGAATCATAACCGAGAAGTTATATTTGCATTGCCCAGTCTTCAACTTCATTTAAAAACGGAACACTTGCAAACCGCAACGACTCCAGATTTAAATGGTATTACATATGTTATTTATTTTGTTAATGTCAAATTCTTGGTTGCATTTGCTCAAAATTATACTTATTTTTTACTCGTGAGCAAGCAACCAGTAAAAAACATGAAACATCGCTTGTTCACGAGTAAAAGATAAATGTAATTATTTATTTTATAAATTTTTTATATTTATATCTTATTTTTTTAGAAAATAAACCGATTGTTGAATGTAGTTTCATAACAGAATTTGAGGATCACATTTTCGTAACGGTCGATGCAGAAGCGTTCTTTTTTCTCCATGATTTAATATCGTCATATTTGAAAGAGAAAGAAAAATTGGTAAAAACAATTTTTATCACGTACTTTCCTGTTAAATGAATTTTGTAGATCGGATCGAATTTGTCAAGAATGTCGAGTGGTGATAAGTCATCTTCTACCGGTGGCGATCAGAGCCAAATAAAAAAGTTGGATGGTGATATATTTGCAAAAGATTGGAGGGACTATAATTGCAAAACGTGGCATTTAGAGCCTACGGTTAGACTCCTAAGTGTCGCTGGAAAATACATAGAACCCTATGGGATCGATTACATTTTACAGAAGTTGGGTTTTTCGCACGCTAGGACTACAATTCCAAAATGGATGCAGAGAGGATTTATGGATCCACTTGATGCCATTCTTGCTGTCTTGACCCTGAAGATTGTTCAGGTTGTAAAAGGCGATAGTAAGGAGAAGGATAAAATTGAAGGTAGAAAATAATGTAAAATATATGGGATAAAAATAACAATGGCAACGCATTAAAATTAAATTTATGTGAATGTTAATAATTTTATGTTAAATGAATACAGTTTTAGTCGTCTGTTTCATCGATGCAGCTTAAAAGTGACATGCCAGTAGATAATTACGTTTACATTGTATTAAGTGTATTTACTATATAATATAATTTTATATATATATATAATATATATATGTTGTGCTGTTTTTTCGAGTATTCCGCGTTGTAGGTATGTTGTTCTGAGAAGAACATTTTACCCGACGTTTCGACGAGATCTCACTCGTCATCTTCAAGGGTTATTTCTTTCTTTTTTCTCGTTGACTGCAACTAATGTTCAAATGAATGAAGTGTCACTGTCACTGTCAT
>JAFFZR010027905.1:0-16873 GCA_018397195.1 Lethrus apterus | reverse complement strand
CTCTGTAGCTCCAAAAATAACGAAAATAGCAATAGTGCGCAGATAACTTTGAACACCTGTATATCCTACCAGTAGCTCACTTCTATCGGAAGCTTTGATCTTTTAGAGGCAAAGTTGTATCTCGCGTAGGAAACTGCGCAGTGGCGCATGGTGGACAAATGTAGAAACTAATTAGGTACACAGGGTTGAGTTAAGTAAAATCACTAGGACCGGATTCGAAAAAATTACACTTTCAATTTGATATCTCTATGAATTCCTATTTTTTATGTATTTTTACTGCTTTTTCGAAAACATGTAGTTACATTTAACACTTTGCAACGTTTAAAGTGCAAAGTTTTTGTTTTTTCATGTATCTATACGTTATTTTAGTTACCGTTGGTGGCGCTGCTATACATAAAACATGTCTACTGAGAAAGGGACAATTCAATATATTAACAATTAATAGCTTTAAAAAAAGCTGATTTACACAAAAAATAACTTGAACAAAGAAAGAATACGGAAATTAGCAAAATGTATCAATCGCATGAATACTCATTACAGATGTCTCTTTGTCGCTAGTGAAAAAGTTTGTCGCGAGGTGGCGTATCGCGAAATGTAAATCGCTATCAAATCTGTATTGTGAAGCTTATAATTTTCTCCACCATACGCCATTACGCCGTTATCTGCGCAAAGTAATTTTTGGTATTGGTAGTAGTATATACTATAGTTCGGGATTTCATCTACCAAAAAAACATTCAATTTCATTTATGACTAACTTCAAGTAATTGAAATTCGCCCTTTGATAGGTCGAAAAAATCCGGAATCGTTCTGAATCGTTTGTTGGAATACATCTTATGTTCTAAGGTTCGAGCCTAAACAATCAGGAACGGTTTAGGATTTCATAGACGAATTTGATTTGTACTAACTTCAAGCGACTGAAGGTTGTTGGTAGTACCAACAACAAAAAGTTGAAAGCTGAGCAAGTTATTTATTAAATTTGTCAACTGTCGGATGTATCATAAAGTCACATAGGCGATTTATTTACCTTTCTACTTAATTGTGAAGATGATTAAGTTAAAGAACGTATATAATCGTAATCATCATAAATAATTTCGTTATTAAAACACGAAGACAAATTCACAAATTGTACGAAGAAACTGGAGGTACCAAGTAAAAGGGATTGTGGGGAAATTTTTGTTTCATAGTTTGTAGGAATGCAATATGCAGAAGAAATATATAATAGAAGTAGGAAAAAGATTTATTTTACAATACATACATAAATTACAAATAAAATCACATCCATAACAAACTAACTTCAATTATCTAAATTTTTGGAACTTTTATGCGAGATACATACATTTGATACATACAGTTAAAAAAAAACACAAATAACAGGCCATAAACTTCTATGAAATTAATTTGAAGAAATGAGATTCCACAATTTAAGAATATTCTAAAATTCCCCTACGTCAAAATGAAATTGTATCAACAAAAAATAACTGAAACTTAAAAATACAAAGCAGTCTTAATAATTTCATTGCTTTTAATCCGTCAAAGTGTACAAAATTTCTCGACTCATCCCCTACATGATCTTGTGAATTTTCCACTTCTCGTCGAATGATTGTTGACATCTGGTGCAGATTTCACTTTTTGCACTCGTGACCCTTTCTTATTCGTACATTTTTTACGATTTACATTTTTATTCAACTTATTAGATTTAGCGTTATTCACAGCCATTTTTTCCAACTCCAACTCTTCTCGTACTTTTTTACGGTTATGTACAATCATCATTGCCGATGTGTAGCCTTCTATATGGTCTGGTATGCTGCAAAACTTACATTAATTTTGTGTAATTAAATAACAAAAAGAAACTCACCAATCACCCTTGTATTTAGGCGAAGAACCAGCTTGTGCCCTCTCCAATGATCTATTGTACACTTCAAGCATCATCGCTGTGGGATTTAATTCGTTAATGTCTAAACTTAAAATACCAGAATCACTTGTATCCGTCAATTTCCGATCTCTGGGTTTTCGTTGTTTTAACAAAATTTCCGGATCCATAAGGATCTGCGACCAATTCAATTTTTGTATTTCTTTGTTTTTGCGTTTTTTTCGTAATTGGGGTTTAACAGGCAGATTTGATGTCAAAGGCACCCGGTTAATTTTATAAGCCAAACGCGTAAATCTTTTATTTTCGACGATTTTCTTCTGTTTATTGCCCCAACCTTCCAAATTATCAAAATCATAAATGGAATCATTTTTATAACCGTAATCTTTCAGAGCGTCCCCGAAAATCTTCCTGCAATAATCATAATCAGGTTTTGCTGTGAATTCCAATTCTATCAAATATTTGAAATAATCGTACAGAAATTTCGGATAGGGGGTGATAAAAGCTGATGCAAGAAACTCATGGAGATTCGTCAGGCATTCCAATTTCTTCTTGTGGACTTTGACGGGTTCTTTGATATCATTTATCCAAGGTAATTTCGACGTTAACCAATAAATTATATTATAACCTAGGCTTTCTAAATCGGATCGGCGAGACTGGGCCCCTTTGTGGGCGTCCAACGAGCAAAATAAAATCGTTCCTGCATGCGCCCTGCGCTCATCGGTACAGAATTCCTTGTGCTCACCACTTGACCGTAAATATTTCGATGCTAATCCAAAATCTGACAAATATACCAAGTCAACGATTTTATTATCACAACCATCTTCCATGTCGACACATTGAGAGTTTACTTTCGGGCGAAGACAACGCGTTAAAACGTTCAGTTTCTTAACACGACACGTTCTTAAAGGAACTGTTCCGTTACAACGGACTACTGCGTTTTTCACAGATGATTTTACCCGATTTTCTTTCAATGAATATTTGTTTTTGAGGAGGAGATTTGATGCTTTTATGTCAGAGTGTACGTATCCTTTACCGTGTATATACTCTAAAGTGTCTAGCAACTGTGACGCGATTGTAAGTACGGTTTTTAGGTTAAATTTGCACTTTTTTGAGATGAAAACTTGTTCCAAATCTTTAGCAAAGCGCGGTATTATCAAAAATCGATATTTTTCATCCTTGGTTGTGTGCGATCCCGACGTTACATAATACGGCATCCCCAAATTTTCAATTTTGTAGGTGGTTTTCCATTCATCGACTTAAAAAAATTCAATGTTTTTCACTTAAAATTATGTATGTACTTACTTACTTAGATTTTTCTTGGCGATGCGTAAATAACAATTAATTTCTACGAAGAGTGGTCCGTTGGTGTGTGTTTCAACTTTAGCTACATATTGCGAGTCACACGTAACAACATCATGTACATCATCGGAGGCCAAAAATATCTCTCCGAAACCTCCCACACCTATACTTTTCCCCAGTTTCCATTGTTTACCCACTATGTCTGTTAATATTTCGCCGGGTTTTATGTCTATCATGGGCGTTGTAATCGATGAATTTTTCTTCTTAGGGGGGCCCTCGACGGACGTGTCAATGATACGTTTGCCCATTTTACGACGACTTTGCACGAGAAAACTTCTGCAACGTAGAAACCATTTATTAAGTCTGAAATTTAAGGAAATTTAAATCTCTTAACGGACCTATAAAAATCGGGCTTTAAAACCACATAAATTGATTTAATCTGATAAACAATGTTAAATGTCTCATTCAAATTTACCCAAAGATAAATTGATTCCTATTTTTTTCTTGTTGAAATTCAATAAAACTGAAATTTTTTTGCGGCCATTTTAAAACAATAATCACGTAGAAACCGTTGCGTTCACAAGATCAGCGCTCCACGAACTGTCAAAATAATTCAAAACCTTCGTTTCTTAAACCCACAAATTCAATTCTAACATCAACACTAAACGAAATGAATAATTACAAATTATATTGAAACATTCAACGTGAAAATTTCACTTAATTCAACTTTTATATGTACTCAGCGTGTAACGAATTTTAAATGATGTGGTCACATTTCACTCAAATAATGGACGTTTTTTTATAGTACAATATTTTCGGAAAATTGTGTAAATTGTCTTTTTATTAATTGGTTGTAAATGCTTGAAATTTTCTTTTTTAAATGTCCCGCGTAATTCAAAACGTCGTTGCCCGGCAACGCGATTTGTTTGTAAACAACGCTGCTTCGGTGTCTTTTTGTGACGTTTGTGGTATGGCAGAGGTGCACATAATCGGACAGTTAAGCAACGCCAAAGAATTTCCAAAACCGAGCCTGTTCTGTAAATGGGGTCTGCAGTACGGTGAGTTCGAAAATTAGAAAAATTACCTTTTCTCAAGATCGATCGCGCCACTTTAAAATTTAAGAAAATATGCCATTCATTGTAATTTAAAATTCCTATTTGTTATTTTATATACGGAATGGCTGTTAGCCCTTTTGAAAACAATTTTTGAATACGCTTAAAGTTGTGCCACATTCACTAATTGTTTCTACAGTTGTCAATATTAAGCAATATTATTAGTGTCAAATTTATTGCACTTTGAGTTTTACTGATGATGCTCAATAATAAAAGATAAGTATTATTTCAATATTAAGCAACGTGAACACCAAGAAAAACGAGATATCGTTATTAATGTTGTTCTATATAATTAATTTTTATACAGTGTGATCGAAAAAAAATTAGTCAAAGTAAGCCATGAACAAAAATCGACATGTCTTTACTTTAACCGCTATTTATTTCTTAATGTCAAATTGACGTTTGTCAAAAATGTTGTCCAAACAAATTAAAGCTTAATAGGAAAATGCTCCTGAAATTCTCCATAACAGGCAACGTAAGAATATTGACATTCACCGTTTGCTGTTTACAAATAAATATTAAAATGGCTACGGGACCGCATTTAGAACCGAATGCTCGTATAAAAAATGACATTTTCAAAAATTTTAACTGAAAATAGAACCGTCGTTTTTACGGATTTGGGTTTTGGCCAATGTCAGCTATCACCTGTTAAAATAGTGGGACCTATTTCAGAATCTGTACCACTATTTTATCAGGTGATAGCTAACATTATTCGAAACCTAAATATCTAAAAATGGCGGTCTTGTGTTGAAAGGGATACCAGAAAAGAATATTTTATTGAGTAAAACTCCAGATGTAACTTACAATTGGTGCACAGCTCTACCTATCGGTGAACGCCGTCACGTCCGTTTATCTGCCACTAGTCGACCACAAATGATGTTGCGGCGTTAGCCAATAGATGGTGCTGTGCATCAGTTTACATCGTTTATGAATCATTATTTCTTTTAGGAAATAATTGGAAGGTAATTTCGGGTAAAAAAGAAGGGCAAACGCAAGTCTCGAGTTCAGAGTTCGAAAATTCGTCCAACTGGTGTTTTCCCATCGATATCCACCTGGCCACCACGGGCATACCGGGTAAGTTACACCGGCATTTTTCATCTCTGAGAGTCTTTTTTCAGGTTGGCCGAAAATATACATCGAAGTGTATCACCTCGACTGGTTGGGAAGGAGTCACTTGTACGGTTACGGTTTCGTGACGATTCCGACCCGTTCGGGCACGCACGTTTTAAACTGTTACACGTGGCGCCCCTTCGGCACCATAAAGGAACGTTTCGTGCAGTACTTTTTGGGCGGAGGGCCGCAGCTCAAATACCCCGATTTGATATTTGCGTCGAACGATCGTTATAAATTGAACACGGAGGCGATGGGAGTGGTCAGATTCGACGTGTCGGTGGTTTTGAGGAATTTCAACAAATTCGGCGTGGAATACAAATAAAAAAAATGTGTTTGATATTTTTTTTGACTGTGTTAGCTTCGGCTAAGTGTGAAAATGAGACGACGGTGGATACCGTTAGTACGATTGGTAGCACTGATAACGTATCAATGGTATGGAGCGACGATCGGTTGAATGGGACGTTCGAAAACGCGACTTGCGATACGAATGAGACGTTTTGCGACATTTCGGAAGATGAATCGGTCGTCACAAAGAAAATTTCCAGCGTTCCCGACTTATCAAAGGAAATTGAAGAGTATTCCGACGTGGACGTTTGTACTTGCGACTTACAGGTTTGAATTTTGGATTCTTGCAGGTTTTAAATCGTGTTTATAGTATTGGTGTTCGTGTTTATCGTAAGAATATTCGTGTTGGAGTATTAATAGGATGATTGGTATAGTGGCTTAGTCAGTGGGCTAGTAATCTTAATTTCTAGGTTTCAAATCCCAGTTGGCACATTGAAAATTTATATCAGAGATATAAGTTTACAATGTTTCTGACTTTGAGGATTGTGGCTGACTATATTCTGATTACGTTTTCCATGTTTCCCCAATCCTCGTTGTAAGGATTGTGGAAACATGGAAAACATGGATAACATCAATAACAACTTACTGTTGTGCTAGCAGTACACTCTCGTCGAAGCGAGGCGAGTACAGTCGACCGCAAGAGTGTACTTGCACCGCTCATCTAGCCTCGTTAACGGTCTGCTTCGATTCGGTTTTCTGACGGGAAAACACGAGCCCAGCCGCCCTCTATATTCGGCCGCGTTCGTACATGCACGCTTAGCACGATCGGCAGAACCGGGCCTGAGCAATATGGTTTGCTTATGAACAGCAACATGGAGGACATCCATATACTGAGCAATAACTGCACGACTCAAGCCGAGTGTTTAGTCATGCTTATTCATCTCAGTAAATGTCTCGCAGAGATATTCGACGAGAGCTCTCGACGAGAGTGTGCCGCCAGCATTAAACGATTGTGGCGGCTACCAAAAATCTCAGCTTTGACACGCTTTTAGAATTTAGAGTAGAATGACAGGAAAAATGTTGGTGAACTTTCAGATGGGATTTTGCGACATAAATTGTTGTTGCGACGTGGATTGCACCTTCGAAAACAAATTGGTTTTCGATCGATGCGACCACGACGACGACCACGTGTACGACACCAATTTTTGTAAATACTCGATGCGCATTTACAAGAACAACACCCCCTACCAATGGGAAATCAATCAGAACGGGTTGTTTTGCATCGTCAAAAGCAACTTGCCGCTCGAATACTCCGTACACGAGAAACTGGTAAGATGGATCGAGTGGTCGACGGTTTGTTTGAATTTTGTCTATAGGTCATCGGGAACGTCGGCGAAGCCAACTTGCGTAAAACGCATAAATACTTTTGGCACAGTTCTGATGAGGATTTATACGAGGAAGTTTTTGCGTTTAATGGTACTGCGCGTGCCGGTCAAAATATCTGGTTGGTACGGAACAATGAGATCGTACCGTTCGGTAAGTATGGATGAGTTAAATCTTTGCAGTTAATTTTTTTTTCAAGATATTCCAGACAATTTTGCAACTGGATCGTGTCTGGCTATGAAAAGGGTGACTTTTTTGAATCCGATCAAAACGCAATGCCTCCAAGGCAACATAAACCCATATAACGAAGCGCTACGATTAAGCCATTATGTTGGCAACAGAACGGTTTTGAATGTGTCGCACGCATTCAACCTGACAGACTTGAAGGTACGTATTATGAACATAAAATAGATTTTTACTGACAAGATTCTTTTCTGACCCCCCCCCCTCTTGACTCAGAATTTTGTAATGTATCAGTCGGGGTCTGCTTATCGGCCATAAGGAAGCTGTTGGATGAAATCGGAAACATCATGAACCCATAGCTCGGCCAGCTGTGGACAAAGTGTTCAAAGCTATTCAAAAGCTGTTGTAGAGTTCTGGGAAAATTATTCAGGGCTGTTCAATCCGTTCAAAAATCCTGTGCGCGTTATGTCACAAAAGGGGCGCTGTTATAGTGTGGACTATGACCCACCCAACCCCTTACCTATTATTTCTTCTTATTCACCCAGTATTTCTTCCTCTTATCTTGGGTTGGAATCTTACCATTTTTCGCATTCTCCCTTTTTTTCCTCCTCACTCTATTGATTAACTTCAAACACATTTTTATAGGACTGTCCAAGAAACATTTGCATCCCGTTCGACGTGAAACTATGCGACGAACGTCTGCAAAACTGTTTGAAAGTCATCGATGCGTCGACGATTCGAAAACTCGACGAAGGAGATCCATGCGAAAATGTGGTTAAAAAAATTAAATTTTCGTTTTTTCACAATGGAACTTCCGGGCCCATCAAAATCGAAGTATGTGCCCATTTGCAAAACGCAACTTGCGACGCCAAAGGCGTTTTGCAAGAATTTGAGGTTGTGTTCGCTTGGTTCGACCAGAAGGTGAATTATTCGTCGTTACGCAGTGGTAATCCGGGATACATCGATGGAAAATTTGTACTAATTGGTTTATTGGCGATAAACGGGACTAATTTCACTTTGACGAGGAACGCTCGCGATATAACTGAGAATTTTTTGGTTTTTCCCGATAGTCGAAACGGTTATTGCACGCTGAGTAATTCGTCGAACGTCCCTGTGGAATTTGGCTACGATGTCGTTTTAAAATGTCGAATTGGGGAGAAAATGTACGTGAAAAATTTGACTGCGAGCGCCGTTTGCGTTTCAATCCAAAAAATTATTTTTTCTTATTGGTCTGTGTCGTCAGTGAACGCGTCTAAAATTATCGGTATGTTTGGAAACGCAGACGTTAACGATCCAAACGACTGGTTAAGCGTTTGGTATGACGTACAGCCAGGAAATGTTTTAAATTCAACGGTGGGAAATTTCACTGGCGAAGCTCTCAAATGCGAAAATTTGCGCACCGTACTGCGCATCGAAATTTTCCACGGCAGGGAAGTGGTGGGGAACGTGCACAATCAACAAAAAATCGTTTGGACGTCGTTTTATTTCGGGAATGGTAGCCACGTCGATTTTGAGTTGCGTTCGGATGAAATCGACTTCGAAATCGAATTGAGGATTGAGGTTGGTTTTATCGACGTTACCACCGATAAGATACGAAAGTTTGTCGAGCCTCCTAGTCTTGATATCAAACTACCGCATGATTTTTTCTATCCGTTTGTGAAGATGGACGGTGGAAGTGGTTGCGTAGGATGTGATTTCAATCGGGTGCTTTTGTTTTTCGTCATAAGCTTTTCTTGGTTTGTTAGTAATAATTGACAATAATAAAATTGTATGTTTGTTGCGATTTGTATTGTAGAATGTTGTTTATGCAATAAATATGTAGACTTATTTAAGAATTACACAGAAATAATCTAGTTAGTTTTTTGAATTTGGTATGTTTGTGTGTGTACTGATGAGGACTAGTGTTGGAAAACATTTACAAAAATGCATTTTTTTATAAAACAATGCAAGATATTAAATTTTTTGAATTTGAATTACGGAGCGAACCCAACACAATTTAAAATTTTTTTTTTCTAAAACTGTATTTGATGGCCCACGTTCATATATGAGTTTGACACCACTGGTTTAGAGTATATATATATATATACACGAATATACAGAGAGATCTAAATTGATTGAATATGCCACCTTTTTGTGTGTGACGCTTAGTATCTACAGTTCACTATATCGACTTCTAATTAAAAAATAACAAAATACAAGTTTATAGCTACCTTCTATCGTACACGTCAATTCAAGTGAACAATTATGTGGACGTCATCTGCAATCATTTTGGATTCGTCTGTATAATGCAATGTAAACGATAGACTATATCAATATTTAAATATTATTACGTATTATTAAAATGATGGTAAGTAGTAAGTCTCCACACATAAATAAAACCGATTACGTTCTATAGATTGTAAAAGGGTACCTACCAGTTTATTTTTTTATAGTTTAGCCGAGTGTCAAACCTTTTAAAAGCAACGCTGAAATGTGTCGCCGTTAGATAGCGCAAGACAAATTTGTGTGTACTTTTATTAAAATTTCTTGATTCAGTTTTTGTTTTCCAATATGTACGTTAAATTAAATTTGTTTATATTTTTTTCGAACAAGCCGACTGTAAGTGTTATTGATATGTCACCGTTAGATGGCGCCGCATTCATAATAAATATGAGCATATTTAACAATCTAATTGTAAATGTGACAAATTTGTTTTTAATTGTTTTAGATTGTAATCGCTGTGATTAAACGATTAATTAACGATTTGAAAAAATTGAGTTGGTGTCGAGCATCTATAATTAAACGTGATTTAATGCACAATTGCAATTTATAGTCTAGTGTGTTTTCGATATAAAATAAAAGCGGGCGGACGGCCGTTGAGATATTAACTTCGATTAAGTGCGTTATCGGTGCAATAAATCAAAATCGCTCAATCATAATACATATATTTTTTAATGGGATTTAAAAGTTCCCGTCCGCGTTCAGAGAATGCGCAGTTGTTCCCGGATTGATATGGAAATCCAATATGGCTGACACTTGTTGGTCAACTGGTGTTTAATCCCGAGTTTTCCGTGCGAGTTTAGTGCCTTAAGAGCCGTGATCTTTGCAAAAAGGAGCGGCGGCGCCCTCGCGATGTGTTTTCGTGCGCGTTCCGACCGTTTCGCCGTTGAATGAGTTATGTTCGCGACGGAATCCGTGCGAAATGTGTGCATTATTCCGTTCGTATTTGTTGTTAAACAGTGGTGCGGTGATTTAAATGTTCGTGGACGTTATGGATAACATCGCCGCGAACGCAGTCAACGATAGGTGAGTAGGAAATTTCGCAATTTCCCAGCGAAAAAGTAAATATTTTTTAATTGACGACAGTGTCCGACTTACGTCACGCGTTACGTCCATCTCTGTTTGTTGATGGATTGCGGTGAGGCGATACCTCAGATCGTTCGTCTAGTTTTGAATCGCACGCGCGTATTGTTTGGTATTATGTGTGTTCCTCCCATAAATCTCTTGGTTTTTGGTTTTTTTATGTGCACTTACGTTCCAAGATTACGTTCGTGCAATTAACATTGAACCTCGCGACTTACGTTTATATCGGTTACGTCGAGTTTCTATTTTCATTGCTCAGTTTTACGATTTTCCATCGCAGCCTCTAAACCCAATTTTGTGCCCGTTTTGGCACTCGAATTGTTGGCATGACGAATTTATTTTGGCATTGCGATTTTGCGTTTTGAATTATTTACAATTTTAAGCTTACGTAATTTAAATACCGGTCTTCTCGAGCTCTAAGTTATCGTATGTATACGAGGGGCAATCGTAAACTAATCGACTAGACACGATCGTGTTTATCAGAACTGGTGAAAACGTCCTAAACGAATGCAAATGAAAGAACAGAGAGTTGCTTTCATATGACTTCCTGAATTAGCGTATTATCGTATGTATACGAGGGGCAATCGTAAACTAATCGACTAGGCACGATCGTGTTTATCAGAACTGATGAAAACGTCCTAAACGAATGCAAATAAAGAACATAGCGTTGCTTTCATACGACTTCCTGATTGTAATCGGCGAACTCGACACCCCAATCCCCATAGAGATTTCTTTGTCGTCGTTTTTCCCAGTTTGATAAAACACCTGCGCACAGGGAACCAACAAGAACAATTTTCGCCATAACTGGTTTAATTTAAAATTTATTTTTATATTTGTTCTAGGTCATAAAACAGCAGTTTTTCTGTTTATGCAGTCTATATAGCATATAATCATTGTCATACAGAGTGTCTCGAAATAATCGACGAAACGCAGAATTTAAATTGAAAACCAAACGTGAATAAAAATTTTCCCTAGAGATTTGTTCATAGATTTCAAGCAGGCTTACGATAAAATAGGCAGAGAAAAACTGTTCCAGGCGCTGAGCGGCTTAAGAAAACTTGCAAAGTTAATCATGTTGTTTGTCATTTTTTTCCGAATCCTCGCCAAGTTTGGTTTTGTATGGGCCATGCTTATCTTGGCCCCAGTTTACTAGCAAAATTACTTTACTGCATCGTCTTTGAAAAAAATATACATTTCGAAGTCATCTTCAGTCATCTTTGAAATAATGTTCCAGTATCTACCAACTACCCCAATACCTTTAGACTGTTATTGTATTCTTGATTCATTATCGGTCCATTTTACGGTCCAGGGTTGAGTTTCTGTTCCGCATTGTTTTGTCGACTCCAACATTTTCTCAATTGCGTGAAGACCGCCTGGTATCCGTCAGCGGGATCCTCCAAGGTCGCGCGTTTATAAAAATAAGTCAAATTTCGTAACGTAATTCATGCGGCGGGGTCGTTCTGTTCAACTATTTCAAGAATGCAAACGTGAAAACATCCACATGCGTTCTGCTCGCAGTCGACTCGTTCGGGAAATGCAAATATTTTCGTTCAATTCAGTTCAAACACATATAAAATTAAATTGAATACTAAACAAGTATATTGTGAATGCTGAAAGCAGCAAAGAAAGTACATATTAAAGTCTATACGTTAAAATAGCCGTAGAAGCAGGAAAATAACAAAGATGGTAAGATATATATATGACAGTGTTAAGATGTAAATATTGTGTTACAACGGTTTTTTTTTTGTAGTCAAACATAGAAGAGTAGATGGGGTGAGAAAGAGTTATTCATGAGGGGCTAAATTACCATGAAATAGAAAGAGCATCGACAAAATAGAAAATAGAAAAACCGTAGTATGGAAGAGAGGAAATATTTGAGGAATTCCAAAGAGACTTAAAAGATGTGAAACTCTGTATAGATAGAGTGTTAGATACAGAAGAATGGACAGAATAACTTAACACATAATCAAATTACAAGAATAACATAAATTACAAGTAAAATTTCTTATATGCGAGTTATACAAAATAAAATCTGGCGTTCCTCACAGGTGTGTCGCGAAGCCAATATTGTATACACCAAATAAAGCCAACCTACCCAACTATAATAATTGTTGAAATGTTTTTGTCTTTGCTTTCCTCATTAAATTGAAACAAATGCGTAGCGCTCAGCACAATGATGTAATTGAAAACATCTCTCTTTCGATACTGACGAAACTTGGTGTCTTGCTGATAAAGCAAACTAGAATTTAGAAGAACTCATTAATCCTAAGGTTTTGTTCTTCAAAGTCAGTGCAAGCTCAACTATTTTCATCTTCTGTAATATTTACTACGTTGTTGAGCAAACTGAAAAAATCTTATATTGATGATTTGCTCAAAAAATGGACAGAAAGAATCATGAAGGCTTGAGTAACAAGACTTTTGCTCTAGACTATAAATTGTTGTTAACAAAAATTATTAGCCGTCATTTTGCTCCAAATATTCTTACTGTTTTTCAGTTTCATTTTTTATTCAGCGAAACAATATGTCCGAAAAAGATGATGTTTTTATATGAGTTGCTCAGGAAAATTTTTACAGTTCTTAGTGCACTGCTGAACAAACTGACGAAAATGCGCGGTATATCTTGATTTGTTGCCATATCTTCTTCCATAGAAAAGTGCCGTATCTTCTTACATAGAAAACTTCACAAATGATCTAGTTGCCCGGTGTTTATAATATTTATACGCGCGCATAACGCACCGCGACCGAAAATAGGTTGATGACTGATTATCAACAGATAAAACGAGATTGTCGGAGGATATTTATAGCGGCGGAAAATCTACGAATGCGCGCGGGTAGGTGTTGTTTATTCGTTCGGCGAAGTTCACCCGCATATTTTTACCGATTAATTGGCACGAATCTCGCAAATTTAAACCAACAAAAAAAAACGAATACGTAGCTGTTTCTTAGGGGGTAGCATCAGTTTAGGTGCAAATGCCCCCACGTTCAGTTACCAGTGATCCCTCGAAATTGTCGTGCTGATGATGCCTGATGCTCGAAATCGGACACAACATAGTGGACGATTGATTGTTTTGATTGGTTGAATTTTTTCAAAAAGTAAGCTTTGTGTTGAGCTTTTCCCCCTTTTTTGTGCTTTTTCATTTTGTTGTATTTTTTTATAGCTTCTTTTTTGTTTTTTTCAGGAAGACAGCCTCGAATATAAATGGATCGGTGCGTCGATCGTTTCCGGTCGTCCCGTCGCAGGGCGTCGTGCCGGGTTCGCTGTGCCCCCCTATGGAGGGTCCGAATCATCCACTTCACGGGGGGCAATGTCAGACCGTTCGCGTCGTCGTCAACAGGGACGAAAAGGGCTACGGGATGAAAGTTTCCGGCGACAATCCCGTCTACGTCCAAAGTGTCAAACAAGGTAAATTTATAATTTTTTTTATGAAATACGACTTTGCATGTTACGGCCGATTTTTCATTTTTGGGATTCTAAATGTTTGTAATTATTTTACAAGCACATATTTTTTGTTCTCATAACGTAGAGCGGAAGTAATTAGTCAAATTTGGTCCGAGGCGGAGGAAAATGAATTGAACTGCGATAATGGCGACACGTGACGTCAGGGACGAAAGTAAGCGCGCATTTACATGCGTGACCGTTATTTTCTTTCTCAACGCATACGCGTACGTGATTATTCCGTATAAATAAATCTAGGCAGTGTTTAATATGCTCTGATTGTCGGGATTCACAGTTGTTCTATGACTCGTTTTAATTTGTGGCAACGGGGCGGCTTGGAAAATCTGATATTGATTCTTGTCTAGTTTGAAAAAAAAATAATACAAAATTTTGAAGAAACCTGGGGTGGACTAGGAGTCTGCGTGGGACAAAATCCAATCATTTTAATTTAAATGATTCAGTCCCCCCCGCCCGTTTAGTTGTGTGCTTACATAAATTAGATTCCACATCACAATCATTATTAATGACGAAGGGGAGATTTACAATATTTAAAAAAAATCATGGGGGGATCGGCGTTAAAAGTAAAGGGGGCGTGATAGTTTGAGCTGATTTCGTGTCAAAAATATGAAAATATCTTCGTTTGTTTTAAAGACTTCCAACGAGTTCAAAACTCCTTTGACGTTTGAGTTTCATAAAAAATGACAAAATGTCAACATCTTTTGTTTTTTTTCCTGCAGGCGGCGCTGCTGAGAAAGCTGGTCTGCACGCCGGCGATAAAATCATTGAGGTAAGTCCGCCGCTTAGTTTTAAGACGATTTATTATAGGATTGATTTTTTTTAGGTCAACAGTGAAAATGTCATGTCATCGACACACACCGAAGTCGTTTCTCTGATTAAGTGTAAGTTTCTTTATCTCATTTTTTGTCTTGATGAGGGAAGTAATAAAGATCGTTGGTGACTTGCTCAGCATATGAAAAAAATATATTGTTGTCGTGCTCAGCAAACTGACCAAATTTCTTGGTCTATGAATTGACAAAGATTTAGTTTCTTGCTCAGAAAACAGAAAAGTGTTTGGTTTCTTGCTCAGAAAACAGAAAAAATATTTGCTGCTTGCTGAGCAAACTGATAAAAATTTCCTGTTTATCCAATAGAAAATTTTATGACTTACTCGACAAACTAAAATAAAAGATCAGAGTGGGTTGTAGTTTGATAAAAAAAGTTGTAAAATTGGCTTTGTCAGCAAATAGTTAATACCTATAATTATAAAAAAAACTTGACAAAAATGCTCAGTGCTTTGCGTAGTAAACTGACAAAAATTCACGATTCTTTGCTCAACAAACTTTGAATAAATATTGGTATTTTGATTATGAATCTTTGATGTATTGGTCAGAGTACTGTTATAAATTATTGCTTAACAAACTGACAAAAATTATTGGTGCGTCACAAATGTAGCTTAGAAAATTGATTTATTGGCGTTTACTCAGCAAATGATTAAAATCATTGCGACCTTGCTCAGTGTGCTGACAAATATTGATGAACAAGGTTTTAAGTGCGTTGCTTAACAAGTTGATTTGTATAGTAAACTGACAAAAAAATCTTGTCCGCTTGGCGTTCATTGGCTCCTGTTATAGCGCTGACCCCGGCTGATCATGGCCATTGTTTAGAAAAGTTTCTTGCTCAGCAAACTAAGGCAAGTAAGTTTCATTGGGCTCTGAGAAAACCGTCAATTATCGAATTATCGGTCCTACCTAGCGGACTTTTTTCGTCGATTGCTTGACTATTCGCCATATTTTTATTTTCGCGCGTCGTTTATTTACAGTCGCGCGGCGGAAAACCGTACACACGCCGCGAGATTTCACCGGTCGCTTTATGAATGGACGCGCCTCGCATTTATCATTTCTCTTCCGGGAAACGTACTTTTTCGAAGTAACAACCCCTGAACATAAACAGAGCGACGAGGGCCGAGTTCGCTCGATCGGCGCCTCGTCGCCGTCCCCCTCATTCCAGGCAGATGTTTTTGCGAATCGCATCTGTGAGCGTCGACGTCGCACAAATAACGACGGCGTCTTTTCGCGAATTTCGGTTGTTTTACATCGTTGTAATTACGGCGACTTGATATGTTCGTGTTTTGTTTCTCGTGCGGCTCGATTTGATTATTTCGCCAGATGCCCTGTGGATATAGTATACGAAATAGGGGTTGTTTGTTCACCGGTAAGCATTGTTAGGTCCCCTATGATGTCGTTTTTGACTACCACCTGCGTGTTTGTTCAATTTTTTTTTGTTAGTTGCAATTGTTTATATTTTTCGTTTTGAGTGTTTTTTTTTTTTTTTACTGACGTCAATTAAACTGTTTGAATAAACAAGAACGTATCGATTGGTGCAGTCACGTCGTAGGTTTTGAAACGATGCACCTGGAAAATCAAGTTACGTGTGGTTTTATTATAAATCTGCAACGTTTTTTTTCCTCTATTTTTATTTACTATACAGCCTGTTCAAAGTTATCTGCGCACTATTGCTATCTTCGTTATTTTTGGAGCTACAGAGTCGGTTAAATTAGCAAAGATACAGTGATTTTTCCGCTGATTACAATGCTTCACAAAAAAAAAAAACAATTGCGCACCACATTTCAGAGCCAACTCAGATATTTAGATTTTTTTAAATGGAACACACTGTATATTTATATAGCAGTCGGTAGAAAATGAAATTTTGCACAAAATCTTCTTATACTACTATAACCCAGAAATGAAAAACAAAAGAGCTACGACGACATTAATACAGGTCACCGCACATGTGATAACTTTGTTAGTAGAGAAGCTACAGTGTTGGTCAATACATCAAAAATGTGTAGTT
>JAFFZR010027904.1:0-16887 GCA_018397195.1 Lethrus apterus | reverse complement strand
TGTTGAAATAAGAAAAAATATAACTTTGATATGCCACTCTTTTTTAGAGCGCCCTGTATATTTGAAAATATTTTTAAAATGTGGCCCTTATTGACTTACATAATCCACCTGCAACAGAAATTGGGAAATATATGCCGTTTCGCCATAAAACTCCGTGGCGTCGGTGGTGACTCACCCTGTATATTCAAAATTTTGGTTAAGTTTAATGGAATTCTTTTTTTGTTAGAATTAAGGAGGGAGAAGTGTAATGTATTTTGAGTACGATTTTTGGTTTTGGAAATGTGCGCATGACGACGTGCGATAAGAAGTTAAGTTGCGATTATTAAACATATTTTCAATATACGGCTATGAGTTTCTTGTGTGCTCCTTATTAAACCCCAGACTTAGTGGTGACCGCGGAAACATTACACATTGATTTAGCACTGCAGAAACTATTTTTGTAATAAATCTTTCATAGTTTTACATGCCTTTTCTACTTTGCGGAAAACCTTTCATTTCTTGCCCCCTTCATTTTATACTTTGACACCCTGCTGCCTGTCCACTAACAAATTTTCTATTCTTGTTCCATTCAGCAACGTTTATTCTGAAATGAATTTCTTTAGCATCAATGCACTTCTAAGCTTTCCTTCGCACACCTTTTCTTCTATTTTATCCCACTACTCACACTTTCACCATATCTCCAAGTCGTCCAAACTTAAGTGAATCCAATACATTTATTTCTCATTCTCTAAACGTCGCTATAGGATTGCCGCAAGCGCAACAAATGAATTTCACATAATTTCAGTCGCGGTAATGCTACCAGAAGTAGACCTAAACGACATTTCGTCAGTTAGTAGTAAAAAACGAACAGGGCGATAACTCAGAAATTGTAATACAATACTGTACTATGAATAAAATAATTTCGTTGCTGACTGCGGTTTCGACAAACTTTGCTTACGGGCCTAATTTCAATAAAGTAATATAGCAAAACATAAATTCTCATTTTATTTAGTTAATTATATAATAGCTTGCAGCGTTTATAGTTTATACATATATGTAATTGATTAAAGATGTTTATTTTGTTAACTCGGTTTAATTTTAAGTTGGTTGTTTTCTTTTGTGTTTACATTCTTCCATTATTTACATACCACACACCTCTTCACACGATTTTACGGCCGGCGCGCGTCGTCCTTTGCTTATCGATCCTTCCGGGAGCGCGTCGTCGTCGTGGCTCATAGGTGCGGATGCATCTGAGTGCATCAAATAACATTTGAAAAGTGAAAATTATGATGAGAATTGGTGTTTGAAAAGACAAAGTGACACAAAATGGCATCGACAGATAACGTAGACAATCATCATCATCAACAACTCACTCCGCAGACGCCAGTTCTAACTGTTGCCTGTAGAATACTACGTTCGCCTTCCCACGAGTCTGTCACAACAGATCTGTCGTTGTTTTCTGTGTCTTCGGCGGCATCAGATGCTCATGCCTGCAGGCGCCTTCTCTCTTTCAACAAAAGCGATGGTCAGTTTGGAAGAGGACATAGTCCAAATCCTGAAAGTAGGAGTCAGTCTAACACGAGGTAATAAAATAGATGTACTATTGGTACATTTCATTAAATAAATTTACTTACATCTAAATAACAACAATTTTGATAAAACTTGTTTTTCAACTGTCAAAATTTTATATTAAATTAATAAAAACACATTACACACAATATCTTTATATCGTTCATTACATTGTCAAATTGACTGGAAAACACGGTTTTTCACACCTATCTGAACTTAAAGATACACTGAAATAAACCATCCACTTGGAGACAATGTAATGATTAGCCCAGTAACTATGTCCAATCCAGCTACCGCTTAAAACGTTTTTTTAACGCCGACAGTTTTATTATTTATATTTTGTATGCTAGCGAAAACATTCTGCTTTGTTGAACGAGCACAAACAAACATTGTACCTATTTAATTCTTATAGGCCAGCAGATATTCCTGAAATTTTATGGTTTGAAGAAGAAACTGACTTGATAAGAAGTTGCGCGGCTCTCTCGTCGGCTTTGGGATTACAAAAAAGTTTCAGCACGAGTGACATTAGTCAATTGCCATCTCCTGAAGATACTCCAATATTGTCATCTCTTCGTTGTGCAGTTTCTGAATTGGCGCTAAATTCGTTGCAGAGGTCTGGTTTCTTATTAGAAAATGCGCGTTTAGATCATACCTCAAGATCATGTTCAACGTGGGTGGCTGTAGGTGATGTCGTATCTACGTCTCAACTACCGTCGCCTCATGGTGGCCACTCTACTACTGCACCACCCGCCAGTACACCACCGCCGCCAACATTTACTGCGGCTGATTTTATACGATCGGTAAACAAAAAAGTAAGTAACGTTTTTTTACACACAAATTTAGAAATCACTTAACAACAAAATGATGTTGAAATAAATTGTTAATAGTTCTGAACAAATATGATGTTATCTTCCCATTTCTGATAGTGATACTAGGCGGTTTGCTATATCAACAATATTTGTTTCTCGTAAAATAAAATTTTGCTTCACAATAACACATTGCTAACAATAGTTAGTTTTTATCATTTAAAATTCATTTAAAATTTTTCTTTTGCATGAATTTGGTCATACAAAAAAATGGAGTTTAAAAAACGCCGTTCGCTAAATAAATTTACAGGTGCGTCAGAACTACATAAGACGAAGATTATTAACCACATACAAAGCTTTAGAGAGGTTGTCCCAAAGTGAATTTAATTTAGATAGGATAGAAGTAGCTCCATCAACTGCCACAGCTGCTTTAAACCCGGAATGCACAAGTGGAACAACACGACTTACCGTTCCTGGAACAACTCAACTACCAAAACCAACGCCAATTAATAGCACAAATGCTGCAGTATTAAGAGCAGCCAAACAAAGAGCCACAAACAATCTACCCTTAACGTTACGTGATGTAGAACGAGAGCGTGGCAAACCGTTATCAAAATATGAAAGAAACATGATGATTTTTAACTGGCTACACACACTGGATGATACAGCCATTGTAGAAGGCATACAGTGATAAAATACTATATAGAATAGATATTTTGTCCTTTTATTGTGCTGTTCAAGTGTCAAGCAGTTTATTCGCTCGAATATTTATCTAAGAAAAGGGAAATCAATATGTACCTATATCATTAATTATATTATAAATACAGAAGTAATTATGTATTGTCATTCCTAAATATTGGTTCTGTATAATAACGTTAAGTTTTTTCTGTTAATAAAAATTAAATATAAACAATATCTTTATCTTCCTACGTACATACATACAAAATTACAAGGTTTGTTCCCATCGACAGTTTGAACTGTTCCAAGCCGGTTTAAGGCCAAAAATAGCGTACGAGTCGGCGGACCTATTCAAATATACCTATTGGTCGCAACTACTAGTACAATATAGAGAGAATCAGTAAGTCATTGGCCAAGATTTATTTTTTTTTCTGCGCCTGACATAATAGCCGTAGCTTGTAATATAGCTAAAATGCTGTGTTTACAACACAGCATGTAAATAAAGAAGCACATTTTCTGACAAATATTCATTTAAAGAAGAAAATATTACATATATTTACTAAGAAAGTATTGACTACAGCCAGAAATAAAATTAATTATTATTAATAAAATTAATAAGAAATCTGAATTATTTAAGTAAATCTAGCTAAATATATAATTTTTAAAATTGTCGCCATTTACATAAGCGCAGCCTCAAACTCTCTCGATCACAAAAAATAAAACTCGTGCATGAAACTTCATAGTGCCAACGCTAAGTGATGTTACCACAACAGATGTTTCACAATGTTATTGCTCATGTAAGCAGTTTCATTTTTTGTTGGCTGACGTAACCTCTTACGAGTTTGCGTACAAGGAATTGCCTAGAATTGCCTGTTCACCGTCCGTTTCCTTTCCCATAAATTCGGGAGTCTCCCACTTAAGCACCTTAGCAATATCGCTATTAGTACGTACCTCACTCCTGTGCGACTCTCTCACTTTGACGCTGCATATTTAAATTTTTTGCAAGAAGCCGGGCTAGCTATCGACGAATTGGGAATTAATTACGAATTTTGGTATCAACATGATGGATGTCCGGCACATTACCAGCGCGATGTTGTAGACTACCTACTTAAATCATGCATTCCCAAATCGCTAAATAGGTCGAAGTGGAGAAATTAATTGGATCTCCAGATCTTTCGCCAAATGATTTTTTTCTATGGGGCACATTGCATGATCGGCTATACAATGGAATCAAAATGTGAACGCTTTAAGAGCTGCAATACTTGCAGAATGTCTTCAAATATCATAGATACTATCAACTGCTGCAACTAGAAGAAATTTTTACGACAGATTGGGGTACTGCTCAGCTGTCAACGGAGACTTGTTGAAACATTTAATTTAATTATTACTACAACTACCTTTATTATCACGTTCAATAAAATTTTAAAATCTGTTCAGCACGTTTTTTCTTTCTGCAAACGGCTTAAAACAGATTTAAACGCCCCTACTAAAATTTTCAAATTCTAGTGTCAAATGACGGCTGTTGCTATTTTGTATCAATTCTTCAATTCTTTTTCCTTTAATTGTGAAGTCCCGAAGGGTGTTAATAGGCAAAGAAGAAAAAAATTGGGACCTATTTTTAATTTTGTTTTAATTTTTGTATTTAAGGTTTTGCGGTAAAATAATTAGAGGAGGGAATATTCGCAAATTATCAGTTTTGGATGTAAAATCCATTCTACACCCGGTATATATTTTATTACAAATTTGTATAAATAAATAAAATTTAAATATACAGGGTGTTTACTAAGCATACGGCAAAAAAACGGGGGGTTATTCCTTAGGGTATTTTAAGATTTTTTTGTCCTAGGATGATTTCGGAAAGATGCTTTTTTTCGAAGATACAGGGCGTTAAAAGCTTTTTCATACATAAAATGCAAATCAGTCATCTCGGCTTTTGTATAGCGACTCAGATAACTTCACTAACAAAAGTTTAATTATCAAATGAAAATACGATATATAATACATAATTGTAACTAAATTAGAAACATATTTTTTGAATGTTCAAGTTGTAAGATCGATGTCTACTTCTATTAGCTCCAGTTTAACAATCTCGAAGAAGTTTTGCCACATAATTTATTATTATATTGTTATATGTTATATGTTATAAATGGTAAGTTGTGGTTTTCGCGCCCGAAATTTGTGAAAGTTGACTTTCGGGTGTTGGACGCTTATCGTGCGAGTTCGTATAAGAACTATTCTAGCACGAGCTATCGGCTACAATCGTGCTACAGTTAGTATCTATATATAAAAACATTGATTCATCTTGCATTTTGAAAACGAAAATTTTAAAACTATATTATAATAAACCAGTGAAAAAAATGAAACATATATGACAAATAAAAGTTTTTTAAATAGACTGAAAGTTCCCAATATTACATATTCAAGAAGAATAAAACAAAATACAACGGTCAAGATAACATACAATCACGTTTTCTGTACTTTATTTCTTCGAGATATTTTTTTTATTGACTAATTTTATTTGCTGTTGTCCCATTTTCGTACCATTCAGAAATGCAGCGCTCCGTTTTCGCTTTCGAAATGTGAGATGTTCATAAGGGTCATTTTTAAAATTAGGCAGGCAAAATATATTTCTATGAGTGCACGTCGTATGCTTTGCTGCTGCTTGTATTGTGCGTCAAAATTTTCAATATTTCAATTATCTAGCTAACTTTTAATGTGCGTGCTCTTGTAAGAATGTTCAAATAAATATACCCTGCCAACAATTTTGGAACTAGAGATTCATTTGTTAGTCTTGCCTACTTGTTCAGAGTTGTAAAACTTATCATTTTTATCAAGCGCCTTTAAAGTATCAGAAGTTACTAATATAACATTTTATTACACTACTGATAAAAATGTATGTACAAAAAAACACGTTCTTTATTTTCAGCAAGAATATAATTTATTAACTCACAGAGGCTTGCACAATTGTAGTCCAGTACGGAATCTTGGATTGGAATCCCATAACTGCAACTCTTATTATAACGGAGCTATTGTTATTTGTAACGTTATAAATAAAAAAATAACACGTGAACATTACAAAGAAAAAATAATTTAACAAAAACATTTTTATTACAAATATATTGTACTAAACAAACAAATAAAAATACATATCCACAATATCACTGAATTAAGCACTAATTAATCACTTAAATCAGTCCACAAACATCCAACAGTTTCATCAATGTACGGCAATATATATCTTTATTTCTAATCAAAACTGCACTCAAGCTAATTAAAATGGTGCACTTTAATTAAAAAATAAATGAGGTACTAACTTTAAAAAATGTACCTAAAGATTCAAAGTTTATCATCACATTTTAACAATGTATCACTAAATTAATTCTTTTCTTCCTTCTTTTCTTTAGCTTCCTCTTCTTTCTGTGTATCAGAACTACCTGAACTGCTGCTACCTTCTCTCTCAGCAGCCATCTAATTAAAAAAGAAAAAATTATTGATATATGTAATACATTTTCAGTTTCCGAGCTTCAGATTTATTAATTGAAATTTATACTAGCAAGATCTATCAGACCACATCTGAACAAGAACAGTCCTTGCATGCCAAGTTTGCACTCCTAAGGAGTAGAGAGTGCACATGCTTGGACCTGTATGTAACAAGACGGTGAGTAAGAACGGTTGACAGAGCAATCGTCAGTGTATGTTAGGATATTAACTACTTTTGTTAGGTAGTACTCGTTACATCAGTTTATTAGTCTCTAGGTTTGTAGGCACGGTGTGTAAACTTGGCATACGAAGAGAATATGTACATACACACAAGTATATTAAATATATCATTTTACCTTTTTGTAAGCCATTTCAAACAGTTTTAGTGATGACTGTTGTAATGTGGTTGTTGTCTTGCGAATTTCTTCTGGATCAACATCGTCCTTCTTAGCCAATAGCTCTTTAACTTTCGTTATCTCTTCTTTTAATTTATCACACTAAAAAAAAAAATGAGTAAAAATATCACCAAGACTTTATACATCCTAAATTATCTAGCAGGAAGAGAGACGAAGGAAAAGGGGGGAGGGCAAAATGTTCGTGCTGTTTGGAGACCTGAATTCGGCATTTGATACGGTGGATAGGAATATCATGGCGATGGGGGACATAATGAGAAGAAGGGAGGTGGATAGGGGACTCATCGCTAAAATTGAGAATCTCTATGAGGAGACATGGTGCAAGGTGAGATTGGGAGAGACGATATCGGAAGAATTTAGTGTGGAGAGGAGTGAGACAAGGGTGTCCGCTAAGCCCCATACTCTTCAACATCTATGTCTCCGAGTTAGAGGAAGTGCTAAGAAGGGGACAGGACGGAGGAGTGAAGTTAGGAGGAGGCAGGATATGGTCGTTAGCCTACGCGGACGACCTGGTGTTATTAGCCGATAGCGACGAAGGATTGAAGGGGATGACAAAGAGATTCGAAAAATTTCTGGGAAGGAGAGGCCTAGTTCTAAACTAATAAAGAAAACCAAACTAATGGTATTTAGAAAAGGGGGAGGAAGGAGAAGAGATATAAAGCTAAAGTGGAAAGGGGAAGAGGTTGAGGAAGTTAAACAGTGGCTTTATCTAGGCTGGGTGATTAGAGGAAATATGTCTTTCTCAAGTCACCTAGAATACGCGTGCGAGAAAGTTAGGAAGGCTGAGGCAGGACTTAGGTGTTATGGAACAAACGGGAAGGAAATTAGAAGGAGGCGATGGTTGTATGGAAATGTTGTATAAGAAGCATATTACTGTACGGAGCGGAGGTGTGGGGGATGAAGGACCACAAGTGCGTGGAAAGGGCCCTACAAAGGGGGATAAAAAGGGCACTGCGGCTAGAAAAGACGACACCAGAATACGTGGTGTTGAGTGAGACAGGTCAAGAGAGGTTGGTGGTAGAGACGAGAAAGAGAGCAGTAAAGTATGAAATGGAAGTGACGGAAAGGAAGAGGACGAAGTGGACTAGGATAGTGCTGGAAGAGGTAGTAAAAAGGGGTCGGAAGAAAGAGAAGTTGTCAAGGTGGGAGGGAGATAGAGTGGATACGTTCGAAAAAGCAGGTTGGTCATTGGCGGAGGTGGAAAGGAAAACATCAGAAGGAAAGGAATTCCTGAAGAAGGTAGTGGACAGATGGAAGAACAGGAGCGTTACGAAAAAATACAGAAGGGGAGGTACAACAAAAAGTACAAGGTCTTGTGTACATATGGAAGGACGCCGGAGTACTTACAGTGGAAAAGAAGTGGCACAGAGTAAAGGATTATAGCGAGATTCAGGTGTGGGAACGAGGAAAAAGGAAATAAATATTGGATGACGGAGAATTATAGGAAATGTAGGTTCTGTGTAGTACGCGAGGATGAATGGGAGGATTGGTGGAGGAATTGCAACCGACTGGATGCGGAGGACATCGAAATGGGGGTGAGGTGGATGACGTGTTTGGGGGAATCAGGGGAATGCTTAGAAACTGGAGGAGGCGGGGGAATGAAATATGAATGAATTTAGGTTGAATTGTTAATTAATTATTAATATGCCAAATAAAGGTTTTTTTATCACCAAGACTCAATTTTTGTTGAGTATATAAATATATAATTAATCGACATAAATTGTCTATCAGACAGAAACTATTGATAGTCCAGTAAATCTATCAAAAAATGAGTCAAAATCTACATAAAATAACGTAAGTTGGGTGATAGTATGATTTGTTAGAGGGATGTATTCTGAGGATAACACCGGATTTGAGGGGTTCCTCGAGTGTCAGTGGCGCCGCTATCGCGAGTAACGCGTTTAATTCCATATCTCTAGAACGAATCATTTTACACTAAAAACTATATAGGCCTTTTCTCTTATAAATTTGCTAACTTTTTTATTCGAAACTTTTTTTTCCAACATCAATACTTGTCAAGTTATTTTGTAAGAGATTCACAAACTTCCTTATTTTCGACTGTTTCTTGCCTTTACTTCCATAACCGTTGAGTTTTATCGAATTTTATCTATTATCAAACATAGAGATCATTTAATTATCTACATCTTTTATTTAAAACTTTTTTCTCTACTAACAATACCTTCGTAGTTATTGCTTATTGTTAGATGTAGATAATTGAATGATCTCTAAGTTTGATAATAGATCAAATTCGATAAAAGTGAACGGATAGGAAGGTAAAGGCAAAAACCAGACGAAAATACGGAAGTATGTGAATTTATAACTCGACAAGTATTGATACTAGAAAAAAAAGTTTCGAATAAAAAAGTTAGGAAATTCAATTTATAAGAGAAAATGTCTATAGTTTTTTGTGTAAAATGATTCGTTCTCGAGATATCGAATTAAACGCGTTACTGGCGATAGCGGCGCCACTGACACTGGAGGAACCCCTCAAATCCGGCATTATGCTCAGAATACACCCCTCATACTATCAACCATATTACGTTACTTTATGTAGATTGATTCACCTATTTACTGGACTATGACATTTAACTGAAACTGAAAAGAGAATCGATCGCTAGAGAAAGATGAATGAGATTTCATCAAAACGTCGGTAAATTAATTATCCCTATCAGGACCCACATTGTTTGATATCCCAGAAAACTATTATAAAATATATAACGGTATATAGGCAACATATGAAAGCATACAGGAAATATGTTCTATATACATATTAATAAGGCTTACTTCTTCTTTTGGCAGTTGGTCCTTGAATTCTTCCATTTTGCTTTCCGTGTCATGTACAATACCTTCAGCTTGATTGACAGCTTCAACCCTATCTCTCTTGACTTTATCTGCTTTTGCATATTGTTCTGCATTACGTACCATATTTTCTATTTCATCCTTGCTTAAACCACCAGAAGACTGAATAACAACTAAAATGGAAATTAATTAATGTTTCACAGTTGCACCAAAAATGTAATTACTTTGCTGTTCTTTCCCTGTTCCTTTGTCTCTAGCAGATACATGAACAATGCCGTTGGCATCAATATCAAAAGTTACTTCAATTTGAGGAACACCTCTTGGTGCTGGTGGAATACCAACAAGAGTGAATTGTCCAAGCTGTTTATTATCTACAGCCATCTCCCGTTCCCCTTGATGTACTTTAATTTCGACCTGTGTTTGACCATCGGCTGCTGTCGAAAAGACCTGGCTTTTTTTTGTAGGAATGGTTGTATTACGTGAGATGAGACGTGTGAACACACCTCCAAGTGTTTCAATACCCAAAGATAAAGGAGTGACATCAAGCAACAATACATCCGTCACATCACCAGCTAAAACACCACCTTGTACTGCTGCACCCACAGCTACAGCTTCATCAGGATTCACAGCCCGGCTTGGTTGTTTGCCAAAGATTTCCTGAACTGTACTTTGCACTTTAGGCATTCTGGTCATGCCACCAACTAAAAGTACCTCTCCAACATCACTTTTAGATACTTCAGCATCTTTCAGTGCCTTTTGGCAAGGTTGAATGGTTTTCTTTATTAATTCACCAACAAGACTTTCGAATTTTGAACGTGTTAGTTTCAAATTCATGTGTTTTGGACCAGAAGAGTCCATTGTTATATATGGAAGATTAAGGTCCGTCTGTAAGGAGGAAGATAATTCACATTTTGCTTTCTCAGCCGCTTCTTTAAGGCGTTGCATTGCCATTGCATCTTTTGTTATGTCAATGCCTTGTTCCTTTTTGAATTCAGATACTAGGTGATTTACTAATACATTATCAAAGTCTTCACCACCCAAAAATGTATCACCATTTGTCGATTTCACTTCAAATACACCTTTTTGGATTTCAAGAATTGATATATCAAATGTACCACCACCCAAATCATAGACTGCAATACTATGGACAAAAATATATCAAATAATAATTTTATGTATAAATATAGCCATATTTCTGAAAAGATATAATGATCATGCAAACACTGCATGTATATCAATAGTACTGCTACATTATTATTGGTTGTGTGATATGGTACAAACTTTTGAATAAATTACATGCATATCACATATGTCCATTACTATATCTGTTCAGTTCAGGCAGGACTAAACAGCTTATCCACTACATTAGCAAATAATATCTTGTAAATAAAATTTTGAAAATATTAAAATTTCACTTACATTTTATCTTCAGTCTTGTCCATACCATAAGCCAAAGCTGCAGCTGTTGGTTCATTTATAACTCGTAAAACATTCAAACCAGAAATCTGACCAGCATCTTTAGTGGCTTGGCGTTGGGAATCATTAAAATATGCAGGAACAGTGACAACAGCATTTTTAACCTTTGTGTTCAAGTACTGTTCTGCAGTCTCTTTCATTTTAATTAATACAAATGCACCAATCTGACTTGGTGAATACATCTTCCCATCTGAACCTTGAACCCATGCATCACCATTGGAAGCTCTTACAATTTTATATGATACATTATTCCTGAAATAAAATTTTATGTAAAAGGAAACAATTTAAACGCATCAGATAACATACATGTCTTTTTTAACTTCTGGGTCATCAAATTTTCTACCTATTAGACGTTTTGTGGCGTAAAATGTATTTGCAGAATTTGTAACAGCTTGGCGTTTAGCTGGCATACCAACAAGTCTTTCAGCATCTTTTGTGAATGCTACAACAGACGGTGTTGTTCGTGAACCTTCAGAATTTTCAATGACTTTAGCTTGTTTTCCTTCCATGACAGCAACACATGAGTTGGTTGTTCCCAAGTCAATACCAATAACCGCTCCCTTAACACCTTCTGATCTGGTAAATGAAATAATTAATTATCTAGTGTAAAGTAACTACCACCATGTACTTACTTGTATCGTACTTGATCATATTTTGCACTATTAAAGGTAGCGAGAGTTGACTGCAAAGAACGAACATTATTTATATATTTTATAATCTTGTGAAATGCATTACAGCAAAAAAAAATAGAATATAAAGTATTACGCAAGGAAGAAAATGTGACAACTTACATTTTTCAATAAATTTGAGAAATTCCTTTGATTCACTAAATCAGCATTTAATTTTGAGCAATTCACCACTGTACGGCGTAAAACTCTTCCGGCACTCAACATTTTTTGTCAAATATAATGTAATTTCTACTAAAAATTGCTCACTGCTTCACGTGCTCGCCTAAAACGTTCGAGATTAATAAAAGAGAGATAGCGTACCGGAACGAACTAATGCGTCGCAACTATCGACCAATAGAAATTTGTCTTAAAAATTACTAAAAATGCGGGAAAATTGTTTTTAATCTAGAACAATTTGTTCATTTTATACAAAAATAATTAAACGCATATTGATATTTTACATGAATTAATTTATTTTTTATAATGATTTTCTATACTTTTAATAATTTCAAAAGTGTTGACATCTATATGTAATGTCAGGTATTATAAAATGAAGAGACTAGAAAAAAAGGAAATGTTGAAAAATATGGGCTTTTGTAAACGCCATGCGACTAGAGCACAAAATACTTAGCTATCATTAACCCAATTTGAAATATACATAATAAGGTACAGGTTAAAAATCATTATTTGCAATTTTACTTATGGTTTTAACCTTGATTACTTGACCCATAACATAATTGATTATTTAAAATAGCTTGTTTCTTTATGGATTTCTGTATGGATGAGAAATCAGAAAATTATGATTGGTCTACTGTTTTTCAAAATATAAAATGTAACCACGATCACGCATATAAAATAATTGAAGAGGCTATCACATTGGAAGAAGCGGAGAATCCAGTACAGGTATTTGTTAAAATTACTGTTTTTAAATATAATTTATTATTTAACACTTACAACATTATTCGGATATACAAATTATTTTTGAATTGAAACTTTAATTATTATCTTATCTGATTATTCAACAAATCTTAATGCTTTATTAATTTACTTTTAATAGAAATTAATGTAGAATTTTTTTACCAAAGAGGGAGGCTTTATTAAATCAAGTTTTTGGATATATCTTATTTTATTATTAAAAATTAAAATTGATTATTGTTCTTACATACATGTATTTTATTATCTCATTAGAAGATATTTGAAATATTGAATTTCAGTTATACTCTTTAAGTTTCAATAGTTTAGTAACATAACAAATACATATATTAAAACTCTAAACTCACACTGTTCAGATTAACATATACAACAAATAGAACATCTAGGATTATTTACATAATATATTTACAAAATATAAACTTTTGTTATTACATATTTTGAACTCCTTAAAATGCACTAAGTACCTAATACATTTTACTTTAACAATAAAAGCAAGTTACATAATTGGTTAGAAGAAAAAACGAACAATAAATCTGAAATCCGTGCAGCTCACATCTTCCATATTTTGTAGTTAGGTGCAAATTAATTTTACATAATTCGTTGTCAACAATTAAATATTCATTTTATTATTAATTCTAGTTTGTTTATCTTTATAACAAACCTTATTTATTATTATATGCTTTAGGCTTTAGAAAAATATAAAGATGGCATAGCTATAATCGATGATGCCTTAAAGGTAAGAGTAAAATATCCAGAAGAACCGGATGAAACATGGATGCAAGCATGTAAAATGATTCAGAAGTTGAAGAAATCCAGAGCGGAAGTACTTACACGTATCAACTCTTTAAAGACAAAATTGGGAACCATCAAGTCAATTGATGTGGAAAATAAAAATTCTTCAGCTGATTTAACATTACGAACATATAGTGAACTGGCAGCTGCTTTAGAAAGTCTTCAACTGCAAATACCTATCAGTTCACCAACGATTGTTTTTACACACAGTGATGTTAAGATGTATTACATATCACCAAATGGTGCTGTTGTTTCCACAAATGAATGTCAAAAACTCGCAATTTGTTCTATTGAAAGTAAACCTGGGCTACAATTAGAATAATTTAATTAAATAAGAAATTTCAGATGAAGTTCCAAATTTTTTCCTACAAGTTGGTGATTGGATATATCCATTAATTCCTGGAGTTTCACCTTGTTATAGGACTAATTATCATTGTTTAATATTTCCTAATGTACATTCTGATGTAGATGGTAATCATGAGAAATTATTCAGTTCTCATCTACAAGAACAGATAATTTTTAGGTTCATCAATTGGGATATTTGTCACAGGAGATGCTAATGATGTTATATATGAATTACTTACAAATATATTACATGGTGTAGTCATACAGCATGATGAACCTGAACCTGAAGTTTCTGTAAGTGAACAAATATCATCAGGAATAGTAACAGGTAGGTAGTAAATTGGATTTTTCAGAAACTATGTTCTTCTTTTGAAGTCAATATTTTTGATCTTTAAAGTTCAATTGACATATCAGTTTTAAATGTATGTATAAGGTGCATGAAATGAGCCTAATATTTTGTATTTTAGGTGCAAGTTATTTGGCCCATGGTTTAATCTGGGGAGCTGAAGGTATTGGTAGCATGTTAAATTATAGTACTCCTAAACTATTAAACAATGTTAGTCCTGCAACTAAAGAAAACGTTATGCCATCTGCTATACAAACAGGTGCAAAAATAACAGAAACGGCAACTGATAAAACTGTACAAGTTACTGGCTTTATAGGTACGTTATTAACCTACTTTAATTTGAATAATGCCTTTTCCTTTTTATAGAACAGCTAGTACACATATAATATTAATTTACAAATCTATTATACTATTGTAGCTCAAAAAGTAGTGTTGGCAACTTCAAAATTGGGACAGTACCTGGCACCACATATTCAGAGACAAGGAACACGTTTATTGCAGTCATCTTTAAATTATAGTGAAGAAGAAGCTTCTCAAAAAGTTAAAAGTGTTCTCACCATAGCAGCAGGAGCAGTTGAAGGCTTCCAAGCTGTGTATAATGGATTAGAACAATCTGGAAATATATTAGGTCAAAGTTTGAAACAAAACACGGTTGAAATTGTTAAATATAAGTAAGATATGCAAATAACATAATTTACATCACTAACATAATTTATATGAAGGTATGGAACATCAGCTGCTACTGTTGCCACAGATACTTTGGATACCATTGGTAATGTAGTTCTTATTGGCAGAAATACTAACATTTTATCTTTGAAAGGGATTGTTAAACAATCAGCTAAAGAGGCTGGAAAGGCAGTTGTAACAGAATACCTACAAGAATCAGAAAATGATTGTAAAAAAAATTAGCCTATGGCATTTTCTCCAGGTCATGGAAAAGAATACTCCACTATTGATATTAGTTTTATTTATATATTTTTTATAAATTTAATTTGAATGCTTTATGGTGTTGAACTGTTAATAATAATTGAGATCAATTTAATAAACATAATATTACTACAAAATATATATTTGCCCAAGACAACAAAATACTCATTCTTGAATCAGTTTCATATGTAGTACTGTCTTACACTGGGCAGTTGCCCAAGGGTCCCTTTCCTGTTTCTATATGTTAGCATTTTCTTGATATCGACGTTTTTCTATGATATTTTTTCCATTTTCTTGAGTTATTCCTGAATAGCCTGTTACGACAATGAAAAAAGAAATAAAATTGTTTTAATGTTTTAATAATAATAATAATAAATCTTTATTGTCATTAAATTCAAGAAGAAGATAGACTTGTATATTGTAGTACTGGAGTAGCTGCTTTTACTTTAGCAATCATCTAATTTTATACTGCAGTATATCTCATTATTCATGTGATGTGTTTAACGAAATACATTTACAACCTACGAATATAAACAAAACAAAGCTTAGAAATAAGTAATTTATTAGGTTTTATATCTAAAAATACAGTGGTACAAAAAAGTCTCCGTAGGATACCACTTGTAAACTTATTTGTACAATAAATACGAAACTTTAATCAGCTGCTTTGAAAAAACTTATGGAGTGACTAGAAGGTGTGAGTTGTGTATTCAATAGGGTGGGGGTCAATTTGAGCAATACTTATAAAGACATTTTTTGTTTTTTTTTTGTTTCAACTTTTTGTTATTTAAATAAATATTTCGATATGATTGTTTTCCACGGCTCGCCTTGATAATTTTTTAGGAAAATCAACTTAGGGAAATATTTTACTTATTTTTTCTTCAAATTATTTCACCAAAATTAACTTGTTATACGTCACTGGATTCAGAAAAAAATCCTCTACCATACTAAATTTAAAAAAATATACATTGCCATTTGAAAAAAAACTTGACTGATACAGTTAATATGAGCCATAATTTAAAATAAATATTGTACAAACATATAAATTTGAAATGTATACAGGTGTCCCAGATAGTGTGCTCACTATTGGGATCTCGTAAACTAAGAGATAGAGAGTTGGTTAAATGAGACAAAACGTGCGCTACATCATGGCCTACTTATTAAAAAAAAGAAACATTCAAAATAATGGTCGGTATGGACGCTACACGCAAAAAAATTTTAAATTTTCGCTTGTAGCTCAGTTCGATGAAAAGATACCGGAATAGTATTTTAACATTATTAAGGTACTTTTTTACGTAGATTCCGAATATGTTACTCTAATCGAAATAGCTTTTTTAATTTTTGAGATTTCATAGCTAACTTTCTTATTTTAAACACAAATCGTAGGTGGCTCTGGATTCTGGATTCTGGATTTAGATTTGGAGGGTGTGCGGTCCGAAGGCCGCGCTAGCACTTAGGCCTCTAAAGTGGGCCCATTGTACTATCCCTCCAGAGCGTACCCCCTCCCCGTCAGTCCTCAAGCCAGCCGACAGTGTCAATCAGCTCGAGAACCTTGCCAGGTGGGGTGTCGCACAACCTGGCCATACTCGGCCAGAAGTCCCCCAGTATGGATCTTCTTATTGATGCAAGCGCCGGGCATTGGTATAATACATGTTCCGGCGTTTCATCTTCTTCAAGAC
>JAFFZR010027903.1:0-16887 GCA_018397195.1 Lethrus apterus | reverse complement strand
TAAGTAAAAACGATCAAAATCCACTTGCAAATGTTCGCAACTTATACTGTTAAGGAACGTATTGCAGTAGAATAAACAAATTTAAAAAAACATACGTTTTATTTGTGCAAGTGTTATACAGTTTCAAAAATAAAAGTTCAGTTTTCTTAGTTTGCTTAAAATGTGACTTTGATCGTTATTCCCGTGCACCCATAGATAATATAACCTACTGGATAGAATGGACTCTTTCTAACAAATGCTATAAACCTTAATGGCTCCATTTGCATCTTTTGGAGAATATTAAAATATCAAAGCTTGCTTCGATTCAGTTTATATACATTTCAAATTTATGTATTTTAAATTATCCGTATCAATAATATTTAATAATAATAGTATTAAGTAATCTAATTTTTCAAAAATCAAATAACACACGTGAAAAGTTTATTGTGAACATAATACATCTATAAAAAATTAATTGTTCACAATTTTCGTCTGCTCCATATATTTCCGTTGTCCTCTTCGTTTCCTCTCTATAGATATTTCCCACGCAAATTTCTTTTTGTGTTTATTTCTTCCATACATTTTTCGTCCAGCCAAACCTTCTTTTTCGGTATTTTCCTTATGGTTAGGTTTTTTCGTATATTCCCTGTAAATTCGTAGTTCCTATATTTATTACTTCATTATTTTTCTTGCTTTTTTATCATAATTATCATATGCATCTTCCTTTTCCTTTGCTGGGATCGTCGTCTGGTTGTTCCTGTGTTTTTTGCCAGTTTTTTGTCTCTTGTAATTGCTCTAAGCCATTGTTCCATTTCCGGCATACTCCATTTATTATCAGCTTATTATATCCTATTTTTGTCTTGTTTGCTTTTCCTCTTTCCTCCTTTGCTATTTCTCTTGTTTTTTTGTATTCGTTATTCTTTTTTCGTAAGATCTGAATCAATGAAGATCTTTTGTTGGAGACTCCTTTATTTACTTTTGATCTTTAAAATATCGATTTTGTCCGTAAGACTTTATATTTCTATCAAACACACATTCTCTCCTATTTTTTTTTGAGCACTTTATTTTAACATCCACTTGCAATCCTTTTGATAAAAAGTTTTCAACGTTCCTTTCAGTAATTCATCTCTCAAAATATTGAGTTTAATTGCGGAGCGAAATTAATCAGCACCATTCGCTGTGCCAAGGTGTTATAAACAAAGAAAATTTACTTTCTAATCCGTTTTAAATAAACTTTTTTAGCTTGTTTAAATATCGGAAATGCTGTTTCTGCTATTTCTCTTCTCTCCTTTCCTTCAAGAACTCTATTAATTTGTTGTCTTTTTTAGTTCTACAAAAATTGTTCACAATTTTCCTCTGCTCCATATATTTCAGTTTGTCCTGTTCATTTCCTGTTTGTAGATAAATAACCTAACACAAAAAGGAACTACCTAGGTATATTAAGAATAGACATGAAAACTTATTTAAATATGTCGAATTTCAAATTTTTTTTATTGTATCCATAACAACGATATTATAATCAGTATAATTCTCTAATTCGTCATATATAGTTTTCTCAGAAGTCTACGTAAACATAAAATAAGATGATACATGGTGTATCAGCGCCTCTACCATTTTTGAGCGTACCAATGGTTTGGAACAAGGATAAGGTTTCAGTTGGCCAATCCAAGTGGACTTTCTATCTTGTTATATTTTCTATGGTTTAAGTAAAGACATGTCGATTTTTGTTCATGGCTTACTTTGACTAATCTTTTTTTCGATCTCACTGTATAAGTGTACATTATGACGCCTGTCAAAATTTAAAAAAATTGCTCCTAGATAAATCATATCGAAAGGAAAATATTTATTATTTTTGTTTATGTTTATTATTTTCATTTAATCTCGAATTCGAATTTATGTTTGACAGCTGTCAAATTATTAAAAGTTACCCCGTACCATTCACAATACATATTTTCTTGAAAAGCGCACTCTGCCAACTTGAAAATAATTCAAATAAGAAAATTTATTGATCTTAAATGCATAAAACGTGCTTACACAAGTCAAAAATACATTTAATTTAGAAACAAAGCGGTGTATAATCTACAGTATGTCCCCAGATCGAGTTTACAAGAGGAAAAAAAATTATTTTTGATTTTACGAAAAAATCTCGAAGGAAAAAGAAGTTTTGCATGATTTGAAACCCCCCATTTATGTTATCAAAACTTCAATACGACTACTCTGTACTCTTAAAATAAAAAAATGTGTCAATTTTTTGGACATTTTTTTAGACAAATTTGATGCCTGTTGCCTAGCGGCAAACAATTTAAAGGTTAGAAATATCGTAATCGTAAATAAGTACAAAATCTTGACTTTAGAATGACTTTAATACAGTGTTATGGTATGGTTGACGAAAGTTACTGTAAAATAATTAGAAAATTTAACCAAAAATTTGAAAACGTAAATGTCTCGCGAATGGGTGCACAAAAGCTTGTGAAAAAGTTTTTAGAAACAGGCTCAGTGAAGACTCTGCAGAAAAAGAAAAGACCTAATGACGAAAAATTTCTTTAAGGAGAAGGGAGCTCCAGACAGGAATCAGAAAGTTTTACAAACAAACAGTTCTAAAGGATTATAAGTTTCACGCTTTGGAGGCAGGGGATGATCCAAAACAACTTTATTTTTGTCCATGGATGGGTGGTGAAATTATGACAAATCGAAAATTTCATCATGTTTTCCGGCGAGTCAATGTTTTCGACTATTTAGGATTTATTATGAATTTTTATGTAAAATCAAAAATAAAACTTTGTTCATTCAATATTTTGTTTTTATTTCTGTCATTTTAATTAATTGTCAACAGGTAACACCTGCTATCTAAACAGATTTAACAAATTAAAATTATGAAAAATTGCTAAAAACATTATTTTAAGAGTACACACTAGTCGCATTGAGGTTTTGATAACATAAATGGGGGTTTCAAATCAATCAAAAATTTTTTTCGTTTGAAATTTTTTGTTAAATCAAAGATATTTTTTTTCCTCTTGTAAACATGATCCGGGGACATACTGTATAAAAAATATAAAATCTGTATTGATAATAATAATATCAGCTTGTACACTTACCAACTGCTGCCAATACAATTACGTGCGTACAAGCACTCTGCATGAAAATTCCCAAACCACATGAGAATTTCCCTTTTGTGGAAAATGGGACAAAACTGGAGTAGGGTAAAATTTCCTCGCATGTTAGCAAACCTTTTTGAAAATCTTCGTCGGCGTGGGCGACGAGATTCAAAATCGAAGGGATCGGCTTCGTCACGCTGACGAACAATCCTATACAAACAAAAAAACGACAAATCATACCGTTGTTGCGAACGTTAGTTTCGACCAATTTCTCGTAAGAAACGTGCTTGCTGTGAAATTGCTCCTTCGTCAAAACGTCCATGATTCGAAAAATCCGCGCCCCGTTTAAGTACACCGTCATGGATTTGACGACTGTGGCGGCCTGCGGCAATAAAACGTATAAATTTTCCGTCAGTTTTTCTAAATTGTTATATGTGTAACGCAGCTGCCATAGATCCATCGATAAGAAAAAAAACTGGCATATCAAGACGACTTTGAAATATAAAAATTCGACGCGATTCGTAGTGTTGAAACCCCAATTTCCAAACAGTCTCATAACTAAGACGTTTAAAACGAAGAAATCTTTCAAGTGATGAGACATGTTTCCCGATAATTTGGAAAAATCGAATCGTTTATTTATATGTATGATGCCTCTTTATTTATTTAAACGTCCGCTTTATGTATGTATATTATTATGAAATAAAAAAAAAATATTTTCGAACGTAGCGTACAATTTTCGCCCTAATACGTGTAATAGAATTTTCATGTATCAATAGCGGTTGCGTGCAAAATTTGTTTAAAATATTATATGAAATTCGACGTAAAAATGACGGAAAAATCAATATAATAAGGGTTCATGTTGAAAAAAAAAAAAATAAAAAAATTAAAGAATAAAATTTTACTCCAATAATAATTGAAAAAAGGTCATTAAATATAAAAAAATGTTAGTAGTCAACGTCAAAAATAATAAGAAATATCGAACAAAAAAAATTCAAAAATTTTTTATTAAAAATAAGTTATGTAGCTTTTACAGTAAAGTTGCCCCTCTCTGAAGGGGCAAGGATAATTTTAAATTTAGTTCTCGTGAATTACATAAATCAAATCATTTAAGATCGAAATTTAAATTATTATTTTTTTTGCAATATTAAGTAAGTATGAAAATATAAATTTTTAAACAAACGAACTTACAAGAGCACAATTTTCACATTTTCTTGGAACTGAAAATTCTTTTTTCATTTTTTCCCAAATTAGTTCCAATAGAATTTCGACCATATTGTCTCTGGATTTCCTACATTTTGTTTTTTCGATTTTTGCTCATGTTTACATGTAAACTTTTGAAGGCAATTTTTTTTATTTATTTTCTTCAAAAGTCGAATATTTTGTCCTTTTAAGGACCTATCAAAACAAAAATTTACAAAAAATAAAATAATTGTTATTTTAGATTTAAATTGCACGAAAAGTAAAAAATATTTTTTACGATAATAAATCTTACTCATAAAAATTATTTTATACTATTCTTTCCATTAGTGCCATTATTTCGAATGTACAGCAATGGAAATAATTTCCGGACGCTCACTGCTATCATTAGAATTTCAAGTATATACATTGATGGAAAAAAATTTCCGGACTGGCAATGGTATCATTAGATGGATGCAGGCGTCTAAGGTTTAGGGGTTTTAATGTTTAAGCCGTTTTAAAGATAAAGGCGAGCTATGGAACAAGGTGAACTACGGATGAAGGCGTCTTAATGATTTAGACGTTTTTTTATTTATTTATTGAATTTTGGAACAAAATGTTCAAAAACAGATGTTTTCATGATAGTAAGAACTTTTTTTTTCGACAACCTTTTTAATCATGCAAAATTCAGGACAAATAGAAAAACTAACTAATCTCTCTGTTCTCTACATACCAACATCGCCATGTCTTTCCATCCTGTTTCTCTTTCTTTCTTGGACCACGCTCCCTTACAATATTCCCATTCGTCTGCAGAATACATTAATCCTATGTTGCTCCCATACAAAGTATTTTTCCGTCCGATCCTCTTGCAATCGTCATTGATTGGATAAGGTGAAGATTAAAATCTTATGCTTAAACTTTCGCTAAAGTTGGGTTTGGACTTTTAATTTCGATTTGTTTTCTTTGAATTAGGTTAGATGGCTACTGAATTAGATTTGGATCGAACCCAACCCAACAAGAAAGAAAAACGAAAGACACTTTAAAAAAATAAAAAACTTTATTAACTTTTGTTTGGAAAATTGCACGCAAACTGACGTCAAGTAAAAATTTATTATTTACAAACTTGTTTTTTTTTCTTATTTCTTATTTATGTAGTTCTTGAAATTATACCTTAAGTGTCGACGTGTCTTAGAAACTAAAATATTAAGAATTTTTAAACTTTTGTCGTAAATAAATAAAAACATCCTTTATATAAACGATTTAAATTTTTACATGGTCGAGTTGAAGATGACGGACTCACTGAGAGATTTTTTCTCGGTGAACATCTTAAGCATGAGAATTTCGGGTACGTGGCGTCTCATCAGTGCGACGTAGTCGACTCGCGCGGAAACGATCTATTCCCGCGCGGTCATCTTCACCTGCTTGTTTTTCTTCCTATCGATTGATTTCTGGCAACTGCGGTACACTTACAAAAATTTCGAAAAACTCATCGAGAATTTGTACGTTTTGCTGCCGCAACTCGCCGGAGCGATCAAATCCATAGCGTTTATTTCTAAACGGGGCGCGGATTCTTCGCATCATGGACGTGCTGACGTCGGATGATTTTCAGGTCTCCTATTCGAAACTGATCGACATGAACAAACGCAAAAACGAGCTCGTTTGCAAATTTCTATTCGCAACGGGGATGGGCATCAGCGTGTCGAGACCGTTTTTGGCATTTCTGGCGTGGAAGGATCGCACCGATGAGGATTTTAAAATTGGTAACGTGACGTGCGAGGAAATTTTACCTTATTCTAGCTTCGTGCCTTTTTCGACTGGGACGACTTTTTCATGTGGAGCTGGAATTTTCCTACAATTTATTTGTACTCATTTTTTCATATTGATTCAGGAGTGTAAGTACGCATTTAAAAAGAATTCTTCGTGAATTATTTAGCTTTGGATTCATTTTTCGCAAGTTTGTTGTTCTGCGTAGAAACGCATTTGCAAATAATAGGGAAAGGTTTCTCGACGATCAAAGAAAGATGTCTCGAAAAACTCAACTCGTCTTCCGAAATCCACGATAAAGATAATTGGAAATTGGACGCGGAAATGAACTGGGAAATGAGAAAATCAACTAGAAGCTTGCAAACACTCATAAGGTTTTAATTATTTAATATGGGTGTCAGAAAATGGCACATTTTTTAAATTGGGCTTCGCCCATTCCGTCAAAATCAAACAATTCCCCACTCAACGTCTATCTATACCACGTTTCTATGAAGTGGTGGAACAGGTTTAAACAAGTGCTCATTGGGATGAGTTAGGACTTATTTATTTGTAAACAAGTTTAAACAAGTACTTATTGGGTTGGATTTGTATGGTTAGAACTTGTTTCTACAAGTGCTCTCTAGGAGCCGACAAAACAGGCGGCCATCTGATGCTTCAGTCTCTCACCGCTAGGTGGAGCTCGTGCATCAGGCGAGAAGAGCAACTGCCTATACGGGCTTAAGTACTGACTGGACACAACTCAGACACTAACGTCAGTTTACATTTAAGCGATGCATGTCGAGGTAGTTCATTAAGTGCTCAGTGGGATGGGACAAGCCTATTGTGAACAAAGCCTTTCCCACAATATGTCACGTCATTCAATCATTCAAAAAATACCCCGTTTATTATAAATATATTCCATTTTCTTGTTTTGAAACAAGTTTAAACATGTGCATTTATGTATGGTCGATGGGTGGGGCGTTTTCTGTTGCGATGGACGGAGCCGCGTGTGTCAATGTCTAAAGGCTCCGCCTCTTCACAATCTCTTCAATAGACAAAAAGTTCTATGTTTTCAGAATTTGCCAAGAATTGGAAGACATCTACACGTACGTGGTGTTTTGTCAGGTGTTTATTATGATGACGTCTGCCCTGTACATAATGTCGAAAGTGAGTAGGAAAATGTTTAAATTGGCGAATGTAAGGGATTTTTTTTTAGATAATTGTATACAGTGGACAGTTCGTTTCGTTGATGACGTACTTCTTGGGCGTGACGTCTGAGTTGGGCGCGTACTGTTGGTTTGGAAACGAAGTAACTTTCGCTGTAAGTTTTATTTAATGTTTCGTAATTTGTTTGTGAAGCCGTAAACTAAATTATTTGCACTTTTATTCATGAAACAAATTCGCAGTCAAACGTGTTTTCTTATTTTATTTTTTGTTTATTTTATTTTTTGTTTATTTTATTTATTTCGCTCTACAACAATAATAATAAATAATAATAATTGTTATTGACGAGAAATGAAAAAAAAATAACAAAACAACAATTGTTACTTTTTTTTTCATTTCTCGTCAATAACAATTATTATTATTTATTATTATTGTTGTAGAGCGAAATTTTACCGAATTCATTGTACGATTGCGAGTGGTTATCCGCCAGTAATTCCTTCAAGAGGAGTTTGTTGATCAACATGTGCCGCCTGCAACGACCCATCCACTTCACCATTGGAAAATTTTCGAAATTGTCTTTCGTTTTGTTCGTTTCGGTAAGATTTACGAATTTTTCGTTTTATTTAATAATTATTTTTTTCAGGCCATCAGGACTTCTTATTCATCGCAAATTTAAACATAAATCCATTATTTTCGAATTAAACACAAAATTTTGAAAAGAATAAAAGACAATAAGAAAAAAAAACAAACAGTATTTTATTTATAAATTAGTTTATTTTTTGAATTCTAAATTCTTAAAGGTGCGTTCCTGATGGGATTTTTCCCCCAGAAAATTTCAAACGTAATTTTCACATTTTCATTCGATTACTCCGCTTCTCAACACCGTATAAAAGGAATAGGCCACTCTGGCAATCTAAAAGAAAAACCGTTAAATTCGTCGAAATTCGAAAATTAAATTTCACCGATAAAAAAGTGGTGAACGCCATCGGTGTAAATTTTGCAATCGTTAAATATATGGGTTTACTCATGCGAGTCATGGTAAACAGCATGTTCTTTTTAAATTTGACGTCGGCGGATAACCAATCGGATTTAAACAGAGCTTCCGGAATTGCAGCACTCTAAAAAAAAATTTACATTTGAAGTTACAAAAAGTTCTTGGGTTAATTTTTGTTAGCGCATGCGCGCCCATTGTCGAAATTGACTATATGAAATTAAAAAGAAAAATTTCTGGAGTCGCGCATGCGCACCACAAATTTTTCTCGCACTAACGGCTTCAGTAACTTCGTTTCCGAACCAACAGTACAGCAACAATTCGAAAGCCGTCGAGAACAAATAAGTCAGCTCGTTTCCAAAACTTTCGTTGAAAGCCTGAAAAAGTCGTGTTTGAATCTGATGGGGAAATTTTGTTTACTCACCAACGACAGTAAATACAGACAGAAACACATTTCGAACAATGAGATCAACACCTGTCCGCAAGTTTGTATGTTGTAGACTCGTTCCAATCTTTCAGAAATTCTGCGAATTTATAGAAAATGAAAAAAAAATAGGTAATAAATATCTACCATCAGCTTGATTCTGAAATAGGTATCAACATTCTAACAGGTGATAATGATAACTAATATTAGTCGAAACCCAAATATGTAAAATCCTATGTTCAAGGTGTGCCAGAAAAAAATTATTTCATTGTTGAGTAAAATATGAAAATAACTATTTTTCAATACGACGCATATTGAAATGGGCACAGGATTGTATTTAGAACAAAATACTCATATAAAAAAAAAGTCAATTTTCTAAAATTGAAACTGAAGATAGAACCGTCGTTTTTGTGTATTTGGGTTTGGGCCAAGCTCAACTATCACCTATTAAAACATTTATATATTTGTATTTTGTATTTTCATATTTTTAATTAAAAAAATTTTTTTAAAAATTTATTTCTTATTTATGACTTAAATGAATTTTATCTAAAAATTTATACTATTTTTTGTTCAGTCTATTAATTTATGATTTAGACATTTATGGAGAATTTGTATTTTATTGAGATGTAAATTTATTAATTTCAACAGGTGATATCTGATCGTAACCCAAGCTAAAATCCGCAAAACCTATCTTCATTTTAAATTTTCGAAAAATGTCATTTTTTGTATGGGGGCATTCGGTTCTAAGTACGGTCCTGTGTCCATTTCAATATGTGTCGCGTTCAAAATTAACTTCCTTTGGCGGGAATAATATGAAATGTTGCAAAACAACCTTTATTGTCGTCGGCGTTTAAAAAATAAAAAAAAATTTCTGGCAACCCCCTTCAACATACCTCCGTCGATTTTGCATATTTGGGGTTGGGCTATTGTCAGCTATCACCTGTTAAAATAGTGGGCACATTTCAGAATTATCCTGTATATTATTTTTATACTTTCCTTTTAGTTATTAATTTTTACTTATTTATTTTATAAACGCATAAATAATATATTCAATTGTTTCGTTTATATAATTATTTAATAATTATTTAGTTATATTTATTTCTTAAATTTAATTTATGTTAATTAAATTTTGAGTGTAAAACAATTCATAAATAATATTATTGATTTTTTAGGGGGTAAAAAATTTATTATAATTAATTAAAAAATTATTATTGTATTATTTTAATTTTAATTTAAAATAATTAATTTTATACCTATATATAATTTAAAATTCATAGTATTATAAAATATTTATAAAATAATAATTGTTATTAATTAATCCGTCGTTTTTGCGGATTTTGGTTGGGATGCCCTGTATATTTGAACCGATTATTTTTTTCTCCAACGCATTAGACTTTCTTCCTTAGATTTTAAGAAAATGCTTTTCTCAATATTTAATTTTATAATTAATTTTGTATTGCTTTAGCACAGCATACCGACTAGTCGGTATAAGATACCGACTAAAATTAATTATAAAATTAAATATTGAGAAAAGCATTTTCTTAAAATCTAAGGAAGAAAGTCTAATGCGTTGGAGAAAAAAATAATCGGTTCAAATATACAGGGCATCCCATCCCAACCAAAATCCGCAAAAACGACGGTTCTATCTTCAGTTTACATTTTCGAAAAATGTCATTTTTTATATGAGCATTCTGTTTTAAATACGGTCCTGTAGCTATTATAATGTTTTTCGTAATGATAGTTCGCTACTGCGCGTGGAAAACGATATAAGTCAAAATTACTGACATTGTGTAAAATGAGATAAATGGACATACTAGTAGATCCGTGAATGCGCCTAATGCGTGAATACGCCTAATCCGTGAAACGCCTATTGCGTAAAACCCCTAATTTATCAAAAGCCTTAATAGTATGTCCATTTATATAATTTTACACAATGTCAGCAATTTTGACTTATCTCGTTTTCCACGCGCAGTAGCGAGTTATTTTTGAGAAAACCTTTCTTCTTGATTAAAACTTCTTTTTCTGTATGTAGTTCAACTAGAAGATTTCCGAAATAGCCAGAAAAGTAACATAGACACAGAATTTCAAGAAGGTTTTTTAGAAATTTTGATTTTTTTTTTCGAAAATGATTTTTCGAATCGTGACTTGCACCTTGAAATTAATGGTGAATGAATGATTTGCATTGTTTTTTTTTTTTTTAATAATCAAGGTAGTTCACTTTTGAAAATGATTGTGCTTCGCATTCCAACCTAATTTTTGAAAATCCGATATTTGATAACAATTGAAACGTACGATGGACCGCTCTGAAGCAAAATTTCGAAATGCAAGTATGAAATAGATTTTTTGAACGTTTATGATTTTTTTGAAAAAAAAAAAAAGACTGAACAGAATTTGCAGAATGATTTGTCAACATATTTGAATATGAGTGCATGGATATTTGCCTTGAAAAAAATTTTTAAAAGGAGTTTTTTCTCACAGATTATGAAGATTATCTTAGAGCAGGATAAAAGCACTGAAACAGAAATTTCATGGTTTATCCGAAAAGAAAACTTTTGCAAAACAAAACTATTCTTAAAGCAAAAGTTTGAAAAGCTACCGATTCGTCCAGATAAAGATTTTTGAAAAAACATGACAGCCAGACTCTAACATTAAAGTATGGCACATCCTGAAAGGGAAATTTTCTAATTCATCCTTTGTTGAGCGCAATTTCTCGCTTTAAAAGCAGAATAATTCATCGGGGATGCAGGGTGATTCGAAAATAGGTATAAATATTTTAACAGGTGATGGCTAGTCGAAACCTAAGTATGTAAAAATGGCGGTCCTATGTTGAAAGGAGCGACAGAAAAAAATATGTTATTGCTGAATAAAACATGAAAATAACACAGTCTCATTTAAAGGTTTTTTTGCAACATTTCATACTATTCCCGCGAAAGAAAGCTATTTTTCAATACACCGTATGCCCTTAATAAAATATGACATTTTCATTTAAAGATACAGCCGTCGTTTTTGAGGATTTGGGTTTGGGCCAAAACCTATTAAAATAATGGGACATATTTCAGAATGACTCTGTATAAAACTAAAACCCAAGTTTCCCATCGTCAAATTTAAGCTAAAATAAAATTTACTTTATTAGGCTTTGAAGATGTCGAATGCACTTGTTTATTTCATTGAGCATTTCAACGTCGATCTCGGTAGTGTTGTGTAGCACTTCGTCATCCGGTAAACCCAAACGTCGCAAACATCTTAGTCTGATGGTCGAAAAAGCACCTTGCAAAATGCACAGATGGGCGCTTATGCAACTCATGATGCTCGTGAACAAAGTATCCAAACCTAAAATTAAATTAATTTTTGCCCTAAATAGGATTTTGTTTTTTTTTACCAATAATGATCCAACCGTATATATCCAAAGGGAAGATTTCGAAAATAAAATGCAGTAAAAAACCCAATCTCGTGTCCTGGCGAAAAGGGGTCGTTAACGTGACTGGTAATTTTTGATCATAGATCAAATTACCATTGTCGTCCTTTCGATAAAAATCCTCGTGTTTAAACAAAAAAACGTAAAACACCGACACGCACATGTTGAAACAAATACCATTGACTCCGTACAGAAACATCTTCATCCATCTATCGGCCTTCTCTTTGTGATCTTTGATGATCATCGCCGGACGAAAATCTCCATAATCTTCGTACGTAAACTCTTTGCTTTGCAAAACGCGCATTATATCCAAGATCTCGGTGCGTTTCCCGAACCATCGGAAAATTTTGTACACACAAATGAAATGGTTGAACTGATCTCTGAGACTTCTGATGAAAACAATCAGGCTGACGTCGGTGAACAGAACGCCCGTTTCGGCCGGTTGATAGATCAACAGACAGTACGAAAGCAACGAAAAATTGTAAAAATATCGAAGAAAACGTTCGCGGAACGGCCGATTCTTCGACGGAATCCAAACGCCGCCCGTTTTCAAAATGAAAACGTTCACTTCGAAAAATCGGTCTAGCGCGTCGTGATCCGGTCGATCCATTTTTTTCGGCGGTCTGTGTCGTCGTGATTGCTTTATATACTCAGCGATTAGTCGTGTGAATAATTCAGTACGGATGGGGGGACCCCATCATCAAAATATACAATATGCATGAATGCCAAAGTCCAAAAATTGTAGATCAAATTTGCCATGTAATTTAGAGAAAATCGTCGGTATTGATCGGTGTTAAATTTGGAAAAAGAAATTCTTGACAAACGTGATTTTGGTTTTTGCCAAAAACAAATTTTCATCAATTTGACCGAAAAATTTACAAAATTAAATATTGAGAAAACCATTTTCTTAAAATCTAAGGAAGAAAGTCTAATGCGTTGGAGAAAAAAACAATCGGTTCAAATATACAGGGCATCCCATCCCAACCAAAATCCGCAAAAACGACGGTTCTAAATTTTCACCAATTTGACCGAAAAATTTCGATGTACACAAAAATTGTCACAATTTCAATGCAGTAGGCCGCGTCACATTAGCAACATATTTTGGTCGTTAACGTCTAACGAATGACTCGCAAGTAAAAAATACCATCATATTCGCGATCAGCAAGGCCAGCTTAACTTAAAGTGTGACTTAAATGTGAGATATGAAAAAAAATCGTCAAAAAAATCAAAACCCAACACATTTTTTTAATACGTCGTTCGTTTGTGCGAAATTTCAACCAAACGGAACGTTTCCGCAAAAAAACAGTTTTGTATTTTAGAAGAACCTTGCCAGACCGATTTTTCGATCGATTTTGAATAAAATCCGTGAGTTTCCGTAAACAACGAAAATGTACGGGGAGAAAAGTGCAAAATATGGTTTTTGTTAAAATCTCTGGAAATTTTTACGGCTTTAGGTGCCTTTTCTGGGAAAGGGTAAGAGTTTATTACTCTAGAAGTCCGCTCATACCTCTACAGCAACATTAATTCTATGCCTATGATGAATGCTACCGGCAACTTTTGTTGAACAATTGAATCTAGCCAGACATAAAAGCGACTCGAACCCGAGTCTTCTCTCACAACAGACCACAACAATCAATCCACTCCAGGCTTCGTGTTACAACATACACAACGCGGAAGAACGTCCATCACGTGACCAACAGTAATACAACCAGTGCTTCACAACTTATGTTCTATTGGACGATAACTACCGATGTATTACTTTTTTCATAACGGGAACTACTTTTGCTACGGTTGCCAACACTCCCGGATATTGCCCGGAGTTTTCCGGAATTTGCCCGGAATTCCCCGGACTTTACCAGGAGTTTCTCCGGATTTTCCCATATTGTGCCTGGAGCTTTCCGGATTTTTGCAGGATTTTGCACGGAGTTTTTCGGATTTTGGCCGGAGTTTTCCTGCTATACCCGGATTATTCTGGATTGCCTGGAGCAACGGTGGGCAACCCCCGGCCCGCAGGCCAGCTGCGGCCCGCGAAAAGTTTCTATCCTATAAATATTTTTAATCGCAGCAAGCGTTGTCTCAATGTTAAATGTCTGTGAAGACATGCAGTTTTTAACAATAAAGACAATATTTGGACTTCATATAAATAATAATAATAATAATAAATTGTGTGGGATGCATTGCTGAACACTGCGGAACTCCATGTAACACCATGATGCAATTTTCAAAAAATGTTGTGTTTTTTTGTTGTAGGATTTAAATTGTTTATACGAGAATAGAACGAACAATGCTTGAACCCACCTCGGGGTCTTTTCGTAGTGAAAGAATATCACCAAACTCGAGTTACAGACTGGCGCCTGAGACGTTAATTCGATAGGGAATGTTACGTGAGATCGCAATCGCTATTTCAGTCTTTCACAGATCGGGCGCAACGCATAATTTAATAGGACGTTGCGTGCGAGTGTGTTTCACGCCAATTCGAAAGAGCGATGCGCGCGTTTTTCGACGTTCTGTTGTTTTTTACCATCTGCACGGCCGGTGAGTTTATCCACGATTTGACGATTTTTTTTTAAATTTCGAAAAATGAATCCAAGATTAAATGAAATTTTTAAATTATGAAATTTTTTTCGGCACTTTCACAAATTCATCGCCGTTTAAAGGCGAAAAAAATGCTTCAAAAAATACAAATGTCCGTCGACGTATATATGGGTCAAACCGTACGATCAAAACTTTAGAAATTTCTTGAATAATAGACGCTCGTTAAATATTGATGCGCGCAAATCAGTCTGCAATTTACCGACAAAGTTCCGTATGTTTATGAGAACGTTCCGTGTTTGTATGTAATTTCCCGTGAAAATGCATGAAAATTTCCAACCGGACGAAATTACGGTGATTTAAACGGGGCTGAAATTTCTCAAACAAAAAAAAAAAAAACTTTCGACCGGAAGTGTAAAGACGAGTGTTCGAGGCAAACGCGATATGAATTTAACAGATGCAACGATGGACTTAATTCGCGACACAATTTTTGCAACGCGCGTCTTTAAATTAATGGGATTTAAATGACGACGCGCGCGATGTGCAATTTCCATCTGAAATTTCGATTTTATCGGGTTTTTGTTCGACGCAATGTAGTTTTTGAAAATTATTTTGTGACGCCGTAATTTATACAAATTTATAGGAAGAATTTAATATTTTTTATTCAACCAAGAATTTGACATTAATATTATATTTTTATTATTATATATTATATTATTATATTTTACACGTTTTCTGTACATCTTGTCACAAGATTGCTATTTTTGTCTTTATTTACAAAACTAGTAGTCCCTCATAAGCCTAATCCATTAAAATGTCTTAATTCGTAGCACGCCTTTATCCATAAAACACCTTAATCCTTAAAACGCCTTTTTCCTTAAAACACCTTAATCCTGAAGGCTCATACCACTGCATGTTCGGAATTTTTTTTCCATACTATACAGTCCGTTCTACAAAACGGGCCTGAGACTATAGCGGCTTCAATTGTGATTCAATCACCAACAAACCATATATGTATATTATTAAAAGGGACGGTCTTAGCTACAACTTGGCGAAAAAAAATCTTTATTAAACACTTTCATTTATTTGTTATGACGTCATCGCCATTTTTTTTTAAATGGCAACCTATATTTTTTATTTCGTTATGATTTTTTTTCAACGGTATGCAAATTTAAATAGGTTGCATAAGAAAAAAATCAAGAAAAACGGCTATACAATTTTAATAGAAATATGAATGAAATGAACAAATTAATCCAACTAATCCATGATACGGCAAAATTTTACTAAGAAAAGTTATTCATAATAAGAAATTGTGGCCCTATACAAAATTTCAGAAAGATCTACCTACTATGATCTAACCGTGATTAAACAAAATAAGACGATTTGATCAAAGTAGGTAGATCTTTCTGAAATTTTGTATAGGGCCACAATTTTTTATTATGAACGACTTTTCTTAGTAACATTTTCCCGTATCATGGATTAGTTGGATTAATTTGTTCATTTCATTCATCTTTCTATTAAAATTGTAAGGCCGTTTTTCTTGATTTTTTTTTTATGCAACCTATTTAAATTTGTATACCGTTGAAAACAGAATTAAAAATCATAACGAAATAAAACATAAAAAATATAGGTTGCCATTTAAAAAAAATGGCGATGACGTCATAACAAATAAATGAAGGTGTTTAATAAAGAATTTTTTTCGCAAAGTTGTAGCTAAGATTGTCCCATTTAATAATATATATGGTTTGTTGGTGATTGAATCACAATTGAAGCCTCTATAGTCTCGGGACCGTTTTGTAGAACGGACTGTATATATAAGTTATACCTTCTTAAAATATATTTCGTTGGCAAAAAAAGTTTGTTAATTGAAACATTTACGCTCAATTTTAATTATGAATGGATATTAGCAGACAATGTGTTAGCTAACAATAGCTGTAAACCAACTAGACACTCAATTTTCAGCTACAACGATTATTTCTGTTAACTGTTTTATATTTTATTTTTCAATTAAGTTTTAAAATAGCTATTTATGAAACAAGTTGCAAAATGAGCGTATTTCTTGCACTAGACGTGTGCAAGAAACACGTCGTGTGCAAGAAAAAAAGCCATTTTGCAACATGTTTCATACAAGATTTTTTCAAATTTAGAGCAAAAATATAAATCGAACGGTACCTAATGTTTGAATTTAATATACGGTTTTGCTAATTTATTATTAAGTCGGGTTTAAAAACGTTCCATTTTTCTCGATCCTTCCAAAGACCTTCTTCCAAGCCTCTATCTTTAATCTCCTAGTTAATTCCCTCTCGCCAGCTCCTCTTTGGTCTTCCTCTTAGTCTTCTTCCTATTGGAGTCCACGTCATTATCTGTT
>JAFFZR010027902.1:0-16923 GCA_018397195.1 Lethrus apterus | reverse complement strand
TTGAATAAAAGATATTTTAATATTGATATATTTTTCTATGGAAAGTTTTAAAAAACATAGTTTACTAAGGATTTTTTCCATCAATTAGTGGTGTCAAACTCATACACAGGCCGCAGATAAGTTGGGTTCGCTCCGTAATTGAAATTCAAAAAATTTAATAAATGGTATGTTTTGTTTCACTAGGATCATCTGTACCACCTATTCTAGTATTATCATTCAACACGATTTCTGCAGGAGCAGAAAGTTGTCTCCTACTAAGATTATCAACCAAACCTCCTGTGTCCTCGTCCATCGATCTTCATCAGTTAAAATATGACTGGAGGTTCTATAAAAATATCTCTGACGTCACTTATACCTTCCGACTTATCATATAAAAGTTCCAACGCCTCTTGCAGCGTAGGGGACTAACGTAATATTTCACATCAAATATCAATCATTGTAATTAGCAAACCGCTTAGCGGTACCATATGGGATCAGCATTGTTTACGCTTCAAAAAGACAACAACAAAACATTTTTTTGAAATGCAAAATATAAAAATAAAGAACCTTGTCTTTTAGGAAAAGTATAATTTACTTGGAATGCACAGACTATAAAAGATATTTACATTACAATACTTATACTAATCAAAAGTCCATGTTTTCTTGTAAACTGATGTGTCAAAATTGTAACTGCTGCTACGGTCGTGCCACGGTAAGTTTAAAAGTGATCACCTGATTGGTGGTACCATGCGGTACCGGTAGGCGCTAATGGGTTAAGTTGCTTGATTCTCTACTATAGTTAAGAATTTTGTTTATTTATTATTTAAACATAACATTGAATTATCTGGGAGGCACCGATAATTGGACATATTCCGTTAATATATTTGTAAAATATAATTCCCGTGGTTGCAAGGAAGTCTTCATAAATCCAATAAATTTCACGTGTAAATCATTCAAATAAAGAGTGCTTTTAATATACATATTTATATTGTTTTTTTTTTTGTTTCAGGTATGTTTGGTGTTTCTTCCCTCTGGCTTTGCTGTCGCCGTCGCCGTCAGCACTAAGGGTAAACGTATCGAAATTTGCTAGAAAGTCGCACAGTGAAAACACGACTAATTTAATAGAGGTTACGTCGCGATTTGTTTGAACTTAACGAACGAGGTGGATTAGCCCTCGCTAATACCTTTCTACTATTTTGACGACGACGTCGACGCCTAATTAAGTTTTGTTTGCTAGACACGTTCACGTCGAGGTTGCGTTACCTCGACGGTGACGCGACGATGGCGATGACATAAAATCTTCTTGTCGCAATTCGAAACTACTGGGTGGTTTGTGGCGAGCTTGTATGGGGCGACGTGCTTTGTGTTTTATAAATCAAACGAGACTCCACGACAAATAGTCCTTTTTGTCTTTCGAACGAAGAGAAATTAAGTGTCAGCGTTTCGTAGAATGATTATTAAATATTTTCCACAGCGAACGTATACACATGCACGGCGGCATACCAATGAGGCGCACGCGGAATTGTTTCTGTGTAAAGAAAAGGCGCGTAAGTGTCAGGATGGACACGATATGCCGACTCTGTCTATTTTTTTTATCAATTAATAATTCTTTTTTCAAGCCAACGCGCAACGGTTTTATGAATAATATATGCGAGAAAATACGTAGAATATAATAAAACAATTACTGTTCTCGCCAAACGGTTAGCTGTTTATGAAATAAATAACCGCTCTAAGTCTTGAACCTGAAATAAACTAATTTAAAGCTAAACTTAAGCTAAAAAGCGATTAGCTAAGAAAAATCAACATTTATCACTAATTGTGATACGTAGATCAGTACATTTAATTTTGCAGTTACTTTAATCATCAGTAATGTGAGTAAGAGCAATCGCACATGTATACCCATAGCGAAATCCAGGCTGCACTTAAAGCGCTCAAGGCATAATGTCAAACTCCAAATTATATTAGTAAGTTATTTAGCAGGCCATTAACGAGCGAATCTGTCGTACTACGCCGTTGTACTACAGATCGTATGCTTCACCACACACGTCCAAACATCGACGTTCGATTTAGCATCAAATATCATTTTTGTCTACGCTTTGGGCAGTAAAACGCACGTGATGGATACTGATGTGCTAGCTCTACTTGTTATAAGCGAAGTGATTTCAAAGGATGAAGAAAAAAGTAGAAGGAATATTGAAAAAAGAAGGCGCACAAGAATGTGGATTGAGGAAAAAGATAAATATTCTAATGCAAAGCTACTTAAGACGTTAAGGGAAACTGAGCCACTAGATTTAAAAACTACATGCGAATGGATGATGCTACATATGATCACCTTTTGCAAAAAGTGCAAATTTATATTCAAAAAGAAGATCTCTAATGACTCTAATGAAAGAAGCTATTAGTGTGGATAGGCGTTTATTAATAACGCTGAGATGTTTGGCTATGGGAAATCCTTATGAAGACCTAAAATTTTCATCGGCAGTATCTGCGCAATCAATCGGCCGTATTGTCATTGAGACATGCGAAGCAATCATAAAAGTTTTAAAAGGATACATAAAGGTTCGTGCTCATATATTTTAAAAATTAACTTAATCAGAATAATACAATTGTAGATCCCTAGCATTGCCGAGGAGTGGTTAAATGTTGCAGAAAATTTTTATGCAAAATCTAAGTTTCCTCATTGCTTAGGTGCATTAGATGGCAAGCACATTCATATAACCAAGCCAGCAAATTCCGGATCGTTCTATTTCAACTATAAAAAAACCTTCAGCATAGTATTAATGGCAATTGTTGATAGCAATAGCGAATTTTTAATGGTCGATGTAGGAGCAAATGGAAGAATTTCGGATGGTGGTGTGTTTGCAAACACAAAATTTTTCCTGGTTTGACCTGGGACGAAATGTTGTACAACAAACGCCTTAGTGCAGCACGAGTGAAGGTAGAAAATGCATTTGGAATTTTAGCATCTCGGTTCCGCGTACTACAAAGAACCATAAACGTACAGCCCCAAAAAGCAGGTAAAATCGTTCTCGCTTGTTGCTACCTGCACAACTTTTTACGTCGCCGTGAAAGAAATATCTCTTGCACAAGTGGTGAAAATATCGCAGAATTCACGTCCTTGGAAGTCACAGTTCATCGAAATCCAGCAAATGAGGCAAAAGAAATTCGAAGAAAATTTTGTGAAACAATAAAAGAATTGAATACTTCATCACCAATTTAATGCATTTGTAATCACATTCTTGTATTATAAACTTAAATAATAATAAAGTACAGAAACACATATAGCTACTGATATTGTTGGTCTTGAAACAAATCATTTATATGAGCATAATGTCCGCTCACTATTTGGCTGCTTACTGCTAGTTGACAATTTTGTGCACTTTGGTTTGTTGGTACCAACTCAATTTCACTACTGTCTATTTGTACGACAAGCGGTTTAGCTACCAGATGTGGAGTACTGGACATCGTTGAATAAGGAGTACTTGTCCTAGAGAATGAAGTTCTCGAAATATTGTGTAAATAATTTATACACAATTTATTTAGCTGTCCTGAAATCATTATTTCGTCGACAGCTTTTTTGGCATATAACTGTTCCTCAGGAGTCATTTTTCTGAACATACACGCCCAGCCTTCCGCGTAAACAGCTGCCTCGTCCCTTTTTTCGTTTTTCTTTGCCTCCAAGTGTTCAGTGGCTTTTTTCAGAAATTCGGTTCTTTCATCCGGCTTATTTCTTTTAAGTTTGCCTTTCGGTTGCTGAAAATTTATTTAGTTTATTTAGTTACATATTTAAAAATCTGTTTTTATTATACTTACTATCGCACTAGCATCATTTCCATCATCATCACTTAAATCTATCGAGGACCGTCCAGGCAATATTATTTCCTGATCCCTCAAGAAATCCATGTGGTCAAAATACCACAACGTTGGTATGTATATATCATCTTCACCGGCGCCAGAAACTTTTCTCAGCTCGCGACGGTATGCGGTACGCATATTATTAATTTTTTTTTTTTTAACACATCAATTGTTGCACCTTCTTCGATATTTTTATATTCTTCGAGCAATTGTTCATACCCTCTTCGACGCGCAATTTTATTTTTGTATTTCTCACATGTAGTATTCCACAGTTCCGGAGTATTTTTATATGCCTCTATAAAATTTTGCCATTTTTCGTTTGAACTCATTTTTAGTAGTAAATTATTCAGACGATGCGCACGATGTTATCACTTCGACGAAACAAAAATAATGACACCAAGTCTGTCAAACACCACCATTTACGTTCAAATCTGTCGTACGACGAGACAAAATATCAAAATATTTTGTTTTTCATCAAACCGTCTGTCAAACAGTAATTTGGTTATACGACAAGGCCACTAACGTGCTGATCTGTTGTACAACGAGGTCAAGTTGTACGACAGATTCGCTCGTTAATGGCCTGCTTTAAGCTCTGACGGGATTTGTGTTACAATTGCGATAAATTTGCAAATCTTTGCAAATGATATATTTTAACTGAATTGAATTTATAAATAAATGAACAGTTACAAAATTTGTAATTTCGGGCTTTTTTTTAAATATCTTAAGTTTTTCTTCTTCCCGGCTGGTCATCGTGATTATTTCCGCTGCATATTGCTGTGTTATTTAGTATGAATATAATAATTAACTATGATAATTAATGATAAATATCTAGCGAATGATATTGTAATAAAATTCCATATGGTAGGACATACATTCTGATGTTATTGTATTCTTGTTCTTATTCAAAAAAAATAAATAAATAAATAAATAAATTGTATGTATCATTTGGATGAGGCCGTATACAGGTGGTATCTAAAAAGAAAAAAAGGGTTTAAATTAGAGTAAATAAAACAATACTGATAATAAATTTTTAAGAAAAAATGGATATTGTATCTACTCTAAGGATATCTTCACCTCGACTCGAGGTATGGTGTGAATAGAAGCACAAAGAGCTCAGAAATGACCAAAATAATTTTAATGTCACTTCTATAAAATAGGAAGAGTATTTGTATAACAATCTGCATACTGAAGGACCTTATTTTGAAGAATTGTGGCAGGAATTAGGTCATTAGCCTATCGAAGTTATAAATTCTATTCCGGATAGACGTAGAAATCCGACGAATAACGGTGGAAGGTGTAATAAAAGAACTGTCCGTCTACTAGTTGTTTTAACCCAAGGAGAAGGTCCACCTAAGAAAGAAAAACAGAGGAAGTAATCATTTAACTTAACTTAAGAAGGCTATTTATTTATTTATTTAATTCAAATTAGTTAATTAAAAGGGAATTTTTGTTTTCAGTTAGTTTAGAAGCTAAATTTAGTATTTTTGTAGTAAGGCTATATTTAGTATTCAAAAATTGTAATTTTTATTTTTGAGAGAGCTGTGTATATTTTAGTTTTTAGAAGAATATTTTTGCTAATTATTTTACCTATAAAAGGACGAACACATCTTAGAAACTTCAGTCGTATTGTGACTCACCCTTCCGAAAGGAACAAAACCGAGAAGTGTTATTAGTTGCATTGTGGTTCGGATGTGGTCTTGAATTTTGTGTTAGTTCTCCGATACCTACTTTAAGGTAAACTTTGATTTTTATTAAAAATAATATTAATTAAATTTAAATAATAAACAAATATCACAGCAATATGTTAATACTGGTCTTATTGCTGTATATACTTATTTTAGCCTTTTTACTCAGCTTTTTGTCCTTTAATACTATAGTACTATAGAAAGCCCTATATCCTTTTTGCATTTTTTCCCTTACATTTTGTTCTTCGTTCTTACGGTTTACCAGTACTCCTAGGTGTGTAAACGTTTCTATTTCTTTGAACGCAAAATTGCCACATGTAAAGTTCGACATGTCTTTATTTTTTATTGTAATACATTTTTTCTCGTTGATTACCATTCCTCATTTTTGTGCTTCTTCTTCTAATCTTATTATAGTTCTTTGTATTTCTCTCTTGCTTATTGCAATAATTGCTACATCGTCCGCATAAGCTATGAGTACAGCTCGTTTTTATTAATAGTGCCTAGTCTTCCAATATTTTTTAACCACGTGTAAGGATAGCGTGAATAGCAGGGCCGATAGCAGGGGAATCGATAGAATCTAGTAAAAATATTCTAGATTTGTATTTTTTTACATTTTATTTGAAAGTGAATGTGCTTTTGATTAAATGCTCCTGGATTGGAATATTACATGAATGTTAAAGAACTTTAAAAATACTTTAACAGTATAAATTGATTATTACAAAAATATTGGACTGATAATTGTGAAAATATGTTGAAGGAGCATAACGAGTGTTTTATAATATGTCGTGTTAGTTGCATAATTTTTCTTATAAAATGTGAAAACTTATAAAATTATAATTGATGTTACGATATTTAATAGTTGATATGCATGTTTTACTTAAAAGCTTCATTAAAAGTTTATTTGGTTTGGTTATCATAACAAATGCTTTGATCATGTTATGTTATGTAAACTTCCTTCAAACTATTTCTATCTCGTTATGGATATTTCGAAAGTACATAAATCTCTCCACGTTGAAAGTCTTCGTAGAATCATCCGCGTTCAGTTCAAGACGTTCACATTTTAACCCTCGTCAAAAGATAGATATATGAAAATTCGCAACACGTTAATTATTTTTAATGAGGTGCCATGACGGAGACGAACGAGTTGCCTTAATGAGGGCGTAAGTTCCGAGAGATGAAAAGAAAGTGTCCGCCATTACAAACTGCGACTGTTGTTTTACATTCTAATTCATCACGCATCGCTTCGCGTAAAGTTTCAATTGAAATGCGAAGTTCTGCGAACATCGCTGAAAAGTTACTTACCTATTTGCCTTTAGTTAAATTTCTATCAGTGAATCAGTATATCTAAAATTACTTTCATTATAAAATTTTATGGTTAACGCATTGCTGCGAAAACTAACGTCCATATGTTAATAAATTTCGTACATAGCGGATATTTATGAGTCAGACCATTAAATTAAGATGTCTATTAACAACACCTGCGCGCGGATCCATATTTTAAAAAGTACCTTTGTATGGTCGAATAAATTACCTAACACCTGGGAACTGTGGCTTTCGGAATATTTTAGTTCGTATGAACAAAATTATTAAGTTAATTTTGTTAAAATCGTACCGAAATTTGCGCTAAAGCTTTTGAATAATATTGGCAACTAATATTAAAAAGGAGTTATTTATTTCGTGTTTGATTGGATTAAACAAAAGAAATATGGTGAGTCATAGCGATGTATCCTTTGTCATTTGAAATAGAACATATTGCTGTGTTATTTCCCAGTAGAAATAATTAAATTTATTAATAATCAAATAAAAATATTAATAAACAGTTAAATATTATCATATAATATAGTTGAAAATAATTTAATTAAAAAATTTTATTAATATTAAGTTAGGGTACATGATTTTTTTTAATTAAAATAAGTAGAATAATCATGAATGATGGCAACTTGTTGAAGGAATACACATCAGTATTTTGGGTTGCAGTTGATGTTAAAAATTTTCAAATTCAATTTGTTCATCATGACCGAAACCAAAAACACAAATAAGTGGATTTGGCTGCATAATTAATCGGCACGAGTGCTTGGTTTATGAGCTACTTGTAACGCCGAAAATTGTAATTACGGTAATGACCAACGAGGGAGCTCACAACTTAAGTTTTTATCTAAATAGTTTTTGTTCACCTTTTCGTCTAAGTCCAAACGCGACGTAAAATCGTCAGCCTGATTGTGGCTCACCTCCTAATAGGATCAAAACCAGGAAGACCCTGTCATACTATTGAATTAAATTGAACTTCGGAAAGTGATTCCAAATTAAATTTACGAATTTTGTTCCTTACTTTACACTCGCACTGTATTAGTCAGTCATCAGGGCGTAATCGCAAATTACTTTACACATTGTTCTAGAAAACACCATTTAACCAGCATTTAATATAACAATTTGATTTAAAATGTTTTAATCATTTAAATGAATAATTAATTAATAATTACAGTCCACTACAGTTTAACTTTAAATTTAAATAATGTACATTGTCACACTATGAAGACTTAAGAAATTAATTTATATTAGTCTTTGTCTTTAATTTCATTTAATCTTTATCAGTATCTCTAATGGGTCATTAATTCAAGTCACATTAATTTTTTTGTAATGAAATTCATAATCAAGATTTTAAATATTGTGCATCGTCTCTCCGCATTACCGAAATACGTTCATTATGGCACGATAAATCACAGACGCACCCCCGGGAAAAATTTCACCGCGTAAAGCGTCAGTTTTCCAACGTATAAGAGAACCAGATGAACAACGCCACCAATCATTGGAACGTTAAAATTGCCATAGTTGGCGCGATCATCAACCGAAGAGGCAGGTTATTAAGGAGATTAATAGCGTTCGTCGGTCGTAATAAATACCGTAACGTGAAAAATATCTCCTGCAAGGTTGTTTATATCGAGACGCGAAATTAAGTTTTAGTCAGCATGATATCAGAGTTCTGTGCAAACAACGGTAAGATTTTTTTTGTCAATAAGTTAGTGAAAATTATAGGTATTTCTACCTAGAATTATCAATTTTACATGTATAGTATATTAAACTTATTTAAGTACGTATATTAAACTTACTTAAAAACGAAACACTCAATATTTAAGAATCTAAATTTTAAAGATCGAGTTACTTCGAATCATAATTTGTGTAATTAATATAAACAAATTGTTGCTCAAAAATTAACATAATTTTCATTTTAAAAACGCAAATTTGAAATTGTTAAGCTTACTTTACGAGATCTTGCAAAATTAACAAGAAATACACGTCCGTTTTGCGTTTAACTGTTAAGTTTAAGTCGCAAAACTCCCGGGGATACAACGGTATCCTCCGGCATAATTACCGAAGATATATAGGGGACGACATTCACGCCTCCGAAACAACCAAGTTTAATTACGTAATTTCATCCCCCGTCTGACGAGTTAATACTTAATCAGCGGGCTTAATTTAAAAATCTGCCTTTTTAAGCTGCTACCAGCGGTCGTCACAAATCCTACCCGCAATTGTGTAAATTTTTGTAAACGCATATGAGTTCCGATGCTCATGAACATTTAAAAACGCGGGTTCGAGCTGGTTTGAATGCGTCGGTCGCCGACCGAGGGGATCCGTCAGCTATGCAGTCAAATGCACAAAAACGACGAAATTTAATTAAAATTAATCCGATAAAATTTTTGCTTTTATCTGTAGTTTTTTTGCGTAATAATGGGCGTTTTGTACGCTGACGAAACAACACGATTAATTAACCAAAAGGTCAGACTAATTTTGTTTCGAATCCATTTTCACACGAAGGGGAAGGGGAGTCGTAAATCAAACGAAATTGTAATGGTGTGCTTCCTTAAGTAGATTTTTATTTAGATTTAATTTTTGTCTTGTTGTTTAGTTCATTTTATTTGAATGTGACATTTGATGGTTGGAAAATTTTTGGTAAACAAGCATGGTCACATATTGCGGTGTTACTGTGTATGTTAGAATTTAATTATAAGGTAAAAATAATACCTAAAAACGAAAAAACACTAATGCAAAGGAAAATCTTCTTCATTATGATTCATGACAATGATATTCATCGCTGTGGATATATGTGTATTGTAAATTTCGGTACAACCATAACATTTAGATATAGATGGAAGGACTAACCATCACATCACGGACCTGGCTCGCTGGAGGAAGAATAAATTCCGGGAACTGTTCGGAGACTCGTCTTCGGGCTTAGCCGTTCGGCAAGTCCAGGACGGGACATAGATTGGCAGCAGTTGGGACGGAAGGTGCAAGGCCCCATTCTATGTTCAATACCTTTAGGGAAAATCTCCGATGTGGTTACTGGGGGTTGCCAACAGACCCAGGCTACGACGGGATCATTAATGTGCCAGATTCCCTTGGACCGGGTTACTGGTCATTCTCCGTCATCATCAGTTGAGGCTCCAAGCTCCAGTATATCCGTAACCAATCTTCCGGGAGGAAATCGCGTTCGGTTGTTCGGTGGTCCAATACCAACTCGGATCACTGCCCGGACTTCAAAATTGGATGCCGGGAACCTTGCAACCGCGGACTCCGTTGATGACAGGCGAACGGGAGCATATAACGTCGTTCTGGTGAACGGAAAGTCCGGAAAACCACGCAAGGTCGGTGATCCGCGACGAAAGCGGGTTTGGCTTCCGGATGGATCATTTGTCCGCTTACGTGTGGATTTCCTCCATTCAGTGAACCTATTAGAAACGAGCGAAGAGTGAAAATGCATTTATTTTTGGTTATTTGTTTATGTACAATTTTGTTGAAGTTAGGTTATGTTGATTTTTAAAGCATGCATGGGAATATTTAAGTTTACACGGTTTATATATTAGGGATTTATGGTATGATGTATTATGGGTTGGTGACAATGAATGTGGATCGCACCACACAAGACCGTTTAATTTGTCGCGTTTTTGCGCCAAGAATTGAATATAAAAGATGGGATTTTCGACAAATCGAGGTCTGATTCTTCAATCACCAGAATCACCAAGAAGGTCCATCGGGTATAGTTTTTTTTTTATTATTATTAACAATTGGTCGACTTAAATTTTTCTGAAATTTGTTATAATTTATGTGGTAAGTTATGTTGAAAATAAATTAAGGAGATGCGGTGACAGTCACGCGGCCTTGTTGGTCCTTTCAACATGCAAGGTAACCTCAAGACTAGTTCTTGACTGTAGAGCGATCTTGGCGAAGCTGTGCCAGCAAAATGTTAAATCGTTTGTGCCAGATCACAGACGGCATTGAGGGCAACGTGAGAGTGGATCGGTTGGCTAGGGAAGGGGCAGGGGCAAGTCTCGTTCCGGGCTCGGAGCCAGCCTTTTACGTTTTATTCAGAGATATAGAACAGGACTCAGGCACAATTTAATACCCACTGAGGTAGTTTTCAGTCAGTTCTATTTCACTTTGGCTTTAAGCCGTTCATTTCTTCCTCGCGCTTGCTTACACATTAGTTGCCTGTACGTGTCTGACTCTTATCTGTATCAATTTAAAAATTTCATCTAGTGTCACACACACACCCAACAAAAAATTTAACGAAATCACATGCACCAGCGTTGGTTGTACTGGTTTCATTAATAAATTTCTTGACGACGTTCAGGGATTTATTTGTGAAATATTTACTTACTTATTAACTTTATAAATTCTAATTTTGACATTTTGGATCCACATAAATAAACATATTTTATTTTTATTGTTATTACGAAATGGATAATTTGCTTGATTAAAGTCACGGACGATGTACTATTGAGAAAATATAACGAAAGAAGAGAAAAGTTGCAAGGTTTCATTTTCTTCAGCGGTTTTACGGTTGTAGACACGAAAGCCGGAAGTTTAATCACATCACTACCTAGCATGTTGCAGAATTAGTTAAATTACATTGCTCTGCATGCGCGTACGGTAAAGTTCGACTACATCGTCAAATAACGAAGTATTCCTGTTACACCGGGAAGATTCCCAAAGTTGATTAATGCGTCTACTGAAACTTGTACACACGAACGCTTCCATTGAAAAACTTTTCAAAGCTTGCGAAACTAATAAACGTTAATTGCAAGGAGACGCCCAACTAGGTTATCATATCGTCGTTTCATTTGTCGCTTGTTTTAACGCCGATGTGGATGTGTGTATATGCGAGGCGACATTTGGCGAGGTCTCACGTTACGTGTGCTAACAGCGAGCGGTGACAGTTTCGCTCTAATTGCCTGCACGACCTGCGGTTTGAACGACGAAATTAGTTCCAAGCGTTAAGTGTCTCCGACAATACTCCTAAACAGCACGTTAACCTATATACGGAGTAGGTACTACGTTTTCTAGTTCAGTAATTCTTGTTTCAGTCTAACATTTCTGTCGATCAAAATAAATTTTATTTCTTGTCTCCGAATATCTTCTATCTATCTATATAAATAAAAATGTAAATGTTCGTTTGTTCAAAATCTTAAATGTCTGAAAGTTCTTCATCGATTGCTTCGACAACGTTGCATTCGAATACACGCATGTTATATATTATTATATTGATGTCACACCTGTGACAGGTAAAAACATGTCTTGAGACTGAGCCACAGCAATGCGTGGCCGGGTACAGCTATTTTCAAAACTTTTAATGAAAAATTTTCTGATTAGTGTGTTACTTATTAGCGAGACTTCCATTTAACTCTATATGAGTCGTTATAAATATTATTTCCGGATCGCCAGATTTTAGAATCATTAAATGAAATTTCCAGAATTGTCGCTGCAGACAATATTTTATGTATAAAATCGAAATGTTAACAAATTTTTTAATAGCAACCACCTAGTTACGTTTTGCTGTAAAAGCGGCGAACTCGCCATAAATCGTGGCTCTCCTCCGGGAAAATTTCTTAATAAAAGGGAAGAAGTGGTGTGGTGCTCTTCAAAGATGTGAGAAGTGTTGTGTTATTTCAAAATATTGAAGCTGAAGAAAACAACCAACTCATGTGAAAAAAATATACGAGACTGAAACAGGAAGATGTAAACCGGTGAAATTGAATTTATGAAAGAAGTTGAAGGATAAACGAAATTACAAACAAATTGGTTTAAGCGGACGACAAGACGAGCCAGCGTATTATAGAAAGTAAATGTAGGACTTAGGAAATTGAAAATTTATAAAATTAAAACTATGGCGCAAGGTCTAAAATCAAGGAGGAAATGGGTTATGGTACCACAACAGCCGACGCCGTCGCTAAGCTAAGGATTTTAAGAAAAAAATGGTTGCTTTGATTGAAAATTATATCGGTGACGCCCTTTAACCTATTGTGGAAACATGAAAATTTCCCGCAATCGACGCGACGTTTGAACATTAAGTTAATGTTGTTAAATTTCTTCTGTTTCCATCGTACCATGAAAACTGTTCTGTAGATTAAAGAATTTTGTAAAGAAAACAACTAACTCATGTAAAAAAAATATATACGAGAATTAAACAGGAAGATGCAAATCGATGATATTGAAAATTATATCGGTGACGCCTTTAACTTATTGTGGCAACATGAGTTCCTGCAATCGATGATTGAAGGTTAAGCCGTTAATTTTCTTCTGTTTCCATCGTACCATTAAATCGCTAAATTAAATAATTTTGTAATAACAATGAAATTTGCTAAAAAAAACCGTAGATGGAGAACAACTTCACGTTGCATTAACACTTTTCCAAAAGACGTCAATTCTATTACCATAACGGCACCTAAAGTCGTTCGAGCTAAATGTGCCCGACGAAGCGTGGAAACCGCCGCCGTTTCGCAGATATAAGACGCTCGTACGTACATACGTGTCACGTGCGATCGCGTGTGAAACGGTAATTTGCGATGGATGTGTATTTCGGGCGTTCGAAAGCGTACCGTGCCGTGTGATTTGTAACGTAACCGAATTTTCCGCGACGAAGACCGACAGATATCCGATTATGTTTGATGGAAATCATTGGAGAGTGAACGGAGCATGATGACGGTCGCCAACTAATTAGGGGATGAAAGTAACCAGTCTAACGTAGCGTGTTGTTCGTGTATGTCTGAATCGGATTAAATTGTCGATCAGGGTATATCCTGTTTGAATGTAATTCATCAAACTTGACGGTTTGATTACAACCAATAATTAGTTATAAATACATTTAAAACTTGTATAGCTATAGTTCTAGAAGTCTTAATATCTGCCGGAATTTTGGCTTCCTGTCTTATACTAATACCATTTTTCTTGGGTTTGAAACTTTCATTTCAATCCAGTCCCGATTTTCTTTGAAGAATTTCCGATGGACCCTCATCAAACACAACCCAGTCAGTCTGTCCTCTCCCATTCTACTTCTGAGCCAGGTTTTTACCCTTCGGGTACGGGTACATTTAATATTTTTTTATTTTTGCTTCTGGGTACGCCGATGGCTCTAAGCAACGGTTTTCTACTCCCAGATCACAATAATAACGCATGATCGAGACATTCTGTAACTTCCTTCATTTCACTGCAATCCATTCCGAAAAAAGTATTTTTCTATAAACAAAATGTCTTACTTCCTATCTTTATCACCGTAATAAGTTTCACAATTATTTATAATTTTTTTCGACATTCTTATAGGATTTCATATCCTTTCCTTTATCCACATTTATCACACCTGGTGACACCACGTTTTGTTAAACCTCCGACGTGAAGATTAAAACTTCTTTCGATCATTATCCGCGTCGACAAACGGAACGAAATTGCCGTCGCCGGCGAAAAACCACGAAAATACGATTAGTTTTTGTCGATGTTTAAAGTTGGCAACGCGGATCGTCTTTGCAGTCGGATGTATGGCCGCAAAAAAACATTTCTTGGGAGTAATTAATCTCCGAGCGGTCATCCGCAGACTGCCCTCCTCGGCGTCTCGTTTTTTTTTTTTTTGTTGACTGTTCATAAACACTACGTTCGAATTTTAAGAGAAATCTGTGCTCAGAGACGGGAATCGTAATGCGTTTCGGCTTTCCGCTGTCGTTTGGATCTTTAATCTTACGCAACACAAAATGTGCTGTGCTTTTGATGCGGACCATATTATAAATGACAAATTGGTATTATTTAATCATTAATCCCCTGGTCCCCTGAGAAAACGGGATATTTTTCATGGAATATCAGGGTTTATATTAAAGTTTTTTAAATTATATGTAGAAATTAATATCGTTTATCTTAATTCAGGAACGGAGCCCAGAATTAATCATCCTTAACGAACGAATGGGAAGAGGTAGAGCTTATATTAAACACTCACATAGACACGTGATCATTTATTGGAAATTTTTCTTTAAGGTTCCTGATGCGTTTCGATACAAGGAGACATAATTATCAAAGGATATGTAATATGTACATTAAATAACTTGGGGTTTAATAATTCTTGCCCACAGATAAAAATATATCTTAAGCAAAAATCTTTGCCATCGAAATGTGAAGATGTGGTATGTTGGTTTACATCAAGTCGACCGGTCGATCGCCAAGTCTATCGTCCAGCATTACTACTTTGTATTCTACCTTTCGAATTTTAATTACGGAGCGAACCCATCCCATACAACCATCGAATCTTTAATCAAAAATTTTAAAAATTAGTTTTGAATTTCAATTACGGAGCGAACCCAAGGTGATCGCGACACATTTTAAGAAAAATAGTCGATCATACCTATATGTAATGAAGTTGGCCAGTCCTAGTTTATATCACTATTTTCTATTTAATTGAAAAAATACATTCCACTAAACCGTTCGTCATTGCTTTTTTTGTGTGTGTTTGGTGCTGGCCCGACGAAGACACAGTCAAGACTGCGGGGGCACCTTTTACGTGCATTTTGTGTGTGTAAAATGCTCCTTGGCTTTGTTACTATCATCTCCTCACCGTAAGAGATGAAGCACTGCTAATTATGCCAACAGCGATGGAGGGTACCGGACACACCAGGAAAAATTCTTCCCTAAGCGCGACTCGAACCCTCGACCCACAGTCTCTCACTGAAAGTTCGGTCTTCTTACCACTAGATCACCGATCGCTTGATTGCTTGTGTTACCTTGCATATTAGGGAATTGCTGGTTTAGTTCCTTAGTCAGTAGCCTAGAATCTCAAGGTCTAGGGTTCAAGTCTTAATGGGGGATGTTGTAAATTTACATCACAGATTTAAGTTTACAATGTTTTTGACTTCGAATTGGTCTTCCGATCGACTATTGTGATTTTTTTCACGTTTCCCTAATCATTGTAGCGTATGGTAGGCTTTAATATCTGTAAGACGGTCATGAACGCATCCAAATTCTTTCCTCTCAGCCCATTTAAGTTCTTCGAGAATTTCGAACAAGCAAGGTACGAAGCAGTACAGAAGGCGAGCTGCAACAAAAGATATAACATTCAAAGATCTGATAGGGCGCCCGGCTATCTAGAGGGAAGAAAAGGAGGGAATGAAGAAAGCGTGATATCCCGGTTCAGATGCGGAAACGAGGAGTAATAAATATTGGTTGGGGGAGGAATATGGCAGATGCAGGTTCCGTGGGGAAGGGAAGGATGAGCGGGAGCACTGGTGGGGTAACTGTGAGAAATGGGATCACGGAGAAGACAAAGTGAAGGCTAGAGATTGGAAGTGGTGCCGCGACCGGGGAAGGCCTCGGAGTCCTGATGAAGCAGAGGCTGGAACAAGCCCGGACATAGCGTTATGTTTTTACTTTGTTGTGGGAAATGTACAATGTAATTATGCCAATAAGGGCCTTTTTTCTTTCTTTTGAGTACTAGGGATTCGAAAGTTCGGGGACCACCTCCTCCTTCCGACACTGCGCGTGCGTATATTTTTTAAAAATAAAAGGTGCCAACCAAACCTTCGACCCGTGATCATCGCGTCCGTGAATCCCAGCCAACCTACGTCTTTGAACAGTAATCAACACATACTAACAGACTGGTATTCAGAGCCGTTCAAAAGTGTTCTTAGCTGTTCAAATTTACCAGGTGCAGTTCGAAAGCTGTTCAAACTTAACGGGACCAGTTCAGAAGCTATTCAGAGCTATTCAAAAGCTTTTCTGGGCTGTTCAAAAACTGTTCGAAAGTTGTTCGAAAGATTCCTGTCATTCAAAAGTGTTTTTAGCTGTTCAAATTTAACAGGCACCTTTCGAAAGCTGTTCAAGCTTAACGGGACCAGTTCAGAAGCTATTCAGAGCTATTCAAAAGCTTTTCTGGGCTGTTCAAAAGCTGTTCGAAAGTTGTTCGAAAGATTCCTGTCATTCAAAAGTGTTCTTAGCTGTTCAAATTTAACAGGTACCTTTCGAAAGCTGTTCAAGCATAACTGGACCAGTTCAGAAGCTATTCAGAGCTATTCAAAAGCTTTTCTGAGCTGTTCAGAATCTGTTCGAAAGTTGTTCGAAAGATTCCTGTCAAACAAAAGTGTTTTTAGCTGTT
>JAFFZR010027901.1:0-16947 GCA_018397195.1 Lethrus apterus | reverse complement strand
TTAGAATAATCTAACGTCACCAGCACTGTAATTTTTCCATTGTCGTTTGCCCTCCGAATATCATCAACAATCTTAACTAAAGCTGTGTTACAACTGTAACCAGGTCTGAAACCAGATTGAGTTTCAGGCAAAACCTTGTATTTTTTTAAATGTGCTTGCAGTTGGGAAGCAAGTACTTTTTCGATAATTTTCGAACAAGTTGGTAATATACTAATTGGTCTCAAATGATTAATATTTGTTTAAAATTTTTATCGCCCGAGTGTATGCTCCCAAGTAAGCTAAAGCGACATCTCGAGACGAACAACTCTAACATGGTTTAAAAATCTCAGGAATTCTTTAGTAGGAAGTTGCAAAATTTACAAAAGCAAAAAAGTGTGTAAAGCTTGTTTAAGTCTCAGTACCAAGGAACGTACTGCTATGTGGACTCATTGAATCATCCATAGGGAAACGCTTGCATCAAAGTCGATGAGCCGTCAATTAAATTTGGTATTAGAACGTGTCGTATACCTACGTAGTAAACTACATAAAACTAGGCCACTGAAAGCCAGATTTTTAAAAAAGCTGTGGTCTATGCACAGCTTGGGGGCTGAACACACGGCCCCGCTATACTACTGCAGTTCACGATGGCTTTCACATGGCAACGTCCTATCCATGTATTCGAGCTACGTCAAGAAATTCACACTTTTCTACAAGAGGAAGGTCTTGAAAACGCCAGGTATTTTGCCGAACCCAGCTTTTTGCTGAAACTAACTTAATTATGAGATTTATTTTACAAGCTGAATGACTTGAATCTATCTCAATAATATGCACATTTTGAAACTTATGGAGAAGATTTCGGCGATTAGGAAGAAGCTGTAGTTATGGATAAGAAAAATTAATGATGATGGCGGTCAAGATTGTTTCCTTGAATTGCACAAATACGTGGCCTCTAATAAAGTCGTTGTTTCGTAAGACTTGCAATCACTTTTCAAGGAACATCTCTACAAGCTCACTGACTAGTTTGCAAAATACTTTGACAAAGACAATGTCGAGAAATTTGCGTGCAGGAAGAAGAGAGTCTAATTGAACACTCTTGCGACAACAGCCTGAAAACAAAATTTGCTTCTTCCGATTTAGTGGAGTTTTGGATATCAATCGAAAATGAGGTCAAAAGCTGTAAGGATCCTCATTCCCTTTGCGACAACCTATTTATGCGATGCCGATTTTCAGCTATAGCTGTAATAAAAATCAATTATCGCTCAAAAATCGATGTGGAGCGAGAAATGAGAGTGGCAGTGTCTAGGTTGGTGCGCTGTGGTACACCAATTTTTACTTTCCGCAGGTCGGATTTGTGTTTATTTGAGATCCGATTGCGCTAGATAAGAAATTAGGCGGACGAAAAAGCATTCACGAAAGCTTTCAAAAACGCTGACGTTAAGTCAATCGGGCATTCTTTCAGATGGATATTACGCTTGGCTGTGTGACATGGTCAGTGGCAGTGTCAAACCTTATTCCGCGTTTTGAAAAAATGTGTAGCGTTCAGCAAGCTCGCCCGTTACGTTAACTTACTTTTCGTTGAAGGTTTTCACCATTTCTTTCATATTTTTTTGTATTTTCATATTTTTGTTTGATGGTTCTTATGATTCAGTCTTAATAAACGTGAGCTTCACATTGTGAAGGAGTTGTTAAGGGTTGTTTCCTTTTCTGTGCCTTATTTATGTCATTGTACACATATTTTGACCAGGGCGCCGCGCGCCGGGACCTAATATACTAAACCTGTAAGTGCGCCGCGGACTGATACAGTTTTAGAACCCCTGTCTTATATAATCTCCTCTCAAGAACTTAATTTACAGGTTCTTTAGAAGGTTTTTTTTTATTTATTCGATATTTATTTATTTAAACGTGTCTGAACTACATCATGTAAAATCCATCCATCCATATACCTACATTATTAACAATATATATATATATAAGTGTTCATATATCACTCTAATGTCTGGCGCACATCACAGCATTTTCATTGCACGTCCATAGGTCCCGGAGGGTACATGGGGCTTGTAGGGATTGGCACACCAGGAGGTGCTCCATTGTCTGGGATTCTCCGCATTCACATGTTTCCTCTTTTGCGTATCCCCACTTCAGGAGATTGTTCTTGCATCTCCCCATTTGGCACCGGAGTCGGTTGAGGGATTTCCAGGTACCCCAGTCTAGGTCCAATCCTGCAGGGAGTTATTCTTTTGGATTCCAGGTTGGGATATCATTGACTGCTAAGCGCTGTTCCCACTTTGCCTCCTTGGTCGCAGTTTTAGAGGCTGTGAGGGGCTGTGTAGATTGCATAAAGTTTCGCCTTGATTTTGGTCTGGCCACTGGCGGGACATGCTGATGCAATGGATGTCTGGGGTCGTCGCATTGCCCGCTTCGTTCGGCCATGGCTAAGGTTTCCCTCCGTATTTGCGGTGGTGCAATTCCGGCTAACATGTAGAGTTGGTCGAGGCTGGAGGGTTTTAGACATCCCGTTATTAATCTGCATGTGTCATTCAGGACAGGGTCCGGTGTATAGGCGTGTGCAGATCTCTCCCATACGGGGGATGCATATTCGGCTGCGGAGTAGCACAGCGCAAGGGCTTATTTATTCGTTAACATTTCTTAACATAAAATAATATTCGTTATGTTTTGTGATTTATAATTATAAAAGTATAACTGATGTAGTTTCTGTATAAATTTCTGTATGGTATCTCATTGTCATCGTCTTTAATAAAAGACAGAATTTAAAATTAATTACTTTTATACATATTGTGTGTGTTTAAAAATTATGACATTTTCTTTTTTTTTTGAGTAAAAAAATTGAAACAATTGCCATAAATTTTCTAGTAAAACTTATCAATAAAAAAACTATTATTTCTTTGTTCTTTATATTTAGAATGTCTGAAAAGAGTGCTTATTATTTTTTAATTACTTTATGTTTCTTTATTCTTTGTGTTTATGTAGTAAAATATACAGCCTGTTCACGGGAAAATTCTACAATAGCTAACTTTTTTATTTAAAGAGATACAAGCTTGGTTAAATGGACAAAGTTTAAGTACCTTGCAATGCGCATTTTGTGCAATAAATTATAAAACAAAAGAACATCGCGTTGCTAAGATACAAGCATAATGATTAATTTTTTAAATTGAACACTATGTATATTTTTATATTTTTTAGTTGCTCTGCTTGCCTGCTATAATTAATTATAAGACAATTTTTCTCTAGGGTCGCTAGTTAAGGAGTTTAAAAAAATAATAATTTCTTGCATTCTGGGTGTTCACGCATTATTCTACAATAGCTAACTTTTTTATTTAAAGAGATACAAACTTGGTTAAATGGACAAAGTTTAAGTACCTTGCAATGCGCATTTCGCGCAATAAATTATAAAACAAAAGAACGTCGCGTTGCTAAGATACAATCATAACGATTAATTTTTTAAATTGAACACCTTGTATATTTTTACATTTTTAAGTTTCTCTGGTTGCCAGCTATAATTAATTATAAAACAATTTTTCTCTTAGATTGCCAGTTAAGGAGTTAAAAAATAAAGTAATAAAATAATAAAAAGCAAAAGAACTGTTATTATCCTTCGGACTGCATCAATATGAATCTCACATCAATAATAATAATAAATTATTATAAATTATTTATTTACCACTATTTTAATTATTATAATGAAATTTGCAAAATTATTTTCTCCAAAACTCTTTTAATAGCTGCTTTAGAGAAAAATTGTCTTATAATTAATTATAGTAGGCAACGAGAGCAACTTAAAAATATAAAAATATACAAGGTGTTCAATTTAAAAAATTAATCGTTATGCTTGTATCTTAGTAACGATGTTCTTTTGTTTTATAATTTATTGCGCGAAATGCGCATTGCAAGGTACTTAAACTTTGTCCATTTAACCAAGTTTGTATATCTTTAAATAAAAAAGTTAGCTACTGTAGAATGTTCCCGTGAACAGGCTGTATATTACGAAAGAGATAATGTGAAAATGGGCCGAGAGAGAAAATGTTTAAACATATTAAACAACCACGTAAAAAGTAAAAAAAAAAAACAAAATAAAGTTTGCCCTGCAGCTGAAAAGAATATACAAAAATTTCATTTACAAATAAATTATGAGGAAGAACGAGAAAATAAAGAATAAAGGGAGCAAGGAGAAATAATTAAAGAAGAGCCAACCACTGAGGAAATTAAAGAAACAATAACAAAAATTAAAGATAATCCAGGGAAAAATCTCAACAGAAGAGTTTCAAAACAACAGAAAATATTATTTAAACTGGAAACGAGTTGGAATAGATATCGTTGATTACAATTTAATTTCACCACGAAATACGTCCTCTTAAAGTACGTGTTTATTATGCGAAGCACGTTCGGCCTTAGTTAAGGAAAACTAATTGCATTTCGAGCCAGAAAACTTTACTGTCGGCGGACGCAAATTCGGATACGCTCGATGGGGAAAAGGAAGCCTCATATTCATTCGATACGATTCCATAATTTGAAACGTAAGGCCATGCGAATCCAACATATTGGATTCGCAGTCGCGTACGTTTGTAGTTTTCGTAAAAATGTCACATGCGAGTATATTTTCGCGTCGCTTAGTTTCTAGGTTATCGAATATCCAATCTCTATTGAACGTAATGGTCGGATGTGTCCTGGACTTTTACAAAGCGAATAAAACCCATTGTTAAATGCGAAAATAGATTTTCAAACTAACCATGCTATTGATTTTGTACAAGTCATCTATAAATAGAACAGATTTGGCCCTTGGGAATTGGAAAGAATTCACTGAAGAATTCACAGTTTTTTTTCAGATTTTAAGGTCGATGGAGAAAATCTTGTTTAACAAAATCAAAAGGGTTCGACTTCACATCCAATCAATATCAAGGTATCTTAGTACGGATACCGGAATTTTATTTCAAAACGTTAGCAAGAAAACTGTACATCCTCATCCTAACTTCTAACTCCAATTCCTAAAGCGAGCGTTGGAGAATTTCAATTCTGTTAATAACCAAGCAAAGCAAAAACTTAATATTAATCTTGAATCCTCTTCTTTAATTAATTACTTAATTAAACTTACTTGCGAGATCGCGAAAAGAAATAAACTGCAGGCATCCGTCTCTCAAACTGTCAGATTGCATAAAGTTCTCCGGTAAAACTTAATTTTCGCGTGCTTAACCGTAAAGACACCAGAACTCTCTCGTGAAGTTTATGAAGTTGTAAAGGAATTTAAATTATACGGCACTAGACGCCCTCTCTATATTTACCCGTTGAATTCAATTACAAAGACTGCAATTAAATTACATATCAATTTAGTTTTAAAGTGTGCGATTACCACCGTCACTTAAACTTTAAATCTGCAATCAAATTGTACGTGTGTAGTTAAACGAGTAATCGGATGCTTAAAAAAAGATGCATGTATGCAATGATTGATTAATCTGCGGTTGAAGGCGCCTTTAAAAAATAACTATAATTTGTTGCAAATTTTAATTTTTCAATCAATAACTTACGCCACAAAATGTTGCAACCACTTATTTTTCATTCTTTATTTTTCTGGCCCATTCGCTTTTTCAATATTTGGCCGTCGTTCGTATACAAAGCTGTTTCTTATACTAAGAAACAGCTTAGTCCAACTTATAGGGAACGTAACGTTTGGAGTTCAAAGTTCCAAGAGGAATTACTATGAAGTTGCTACCTAAAAGCTAGTGTACCTATAAGTACACAACTTTATAACTTCACACAACTTCATCAAAATCAAGATGGCGGCAAGTGAATAAACACGTGCGACAGTTGTGGCGGAATGAAATTTAATTCGTAGTGAGGTATTAGCCAGTCAGTTGTTTATTTTTCTCTCATTCTCTACATATTCATACTCACTACATTATTTATTAATAAAAGTTCAAAAATGGTTCTAACTAAATCCAGCAGAGAAGAAATTGAAGGCGTTGTGGAGTCGACTCTAAACAAATTGTTTCTTGAAAAAGAGGACTTGTTTGATAAGATAGCAAATACATTATTTTTGAAGCTTAGTGATATGTTTACATCCAAATTTGAAACGTATGAAAAGAAAATTAGCGATTTGGAAGCCGCTAATGTAAAATTACACGCAAAAATTGATGATTTAGAACAACACTCACGTAGAAAAACTTTACGAATATATGGAGTAAAAGAAGATCCCAATGAAAATCTTAATACAAGAGTTATGGACATATTTAATAATATAATGAAATTAAATATTTCCGAAACTTCTATCGATCGTTGCTATCGAGTGAAAAACGGTGTTTTAAAAAACGGAGAACGCAAAAAGCCTCGAGCAGTCATAGTTAAGTTCGTCGGCTACAGTGACAAACATAGTGTATTCCGGAATAAGAAAACTCTAGCGTGCGTTTGCAATTACTAAACTCAACAATAAAAATGTGTGGTTTCCGAGGAGTAACAACTTCTGATGGAATGATTTATGTGTACAAGGATGGTCAACGGATCGCGATACGTTCAGCAGCTGATTTGGACCAGTTTCTATGATGACAAAGCCACTACTGACACTGTTTTGTTGACTGAAGGTTCATAATTTTGCTCTCTCTGTTTTTTTTTCTTTTTGTAATTAATAGTAATTTTTCAAAGGAAAGTAATTGTGATTGTGTTCAATTTTGTCTTATAACTTATATATATATATATATTTTTTTTTATTCAATTTATAGATATTAATCTATTTATATAAGTTACACTCGCACTTAGAATCATTAATTAATTTAATCATATTTTCTCTAATTGTATTTTTTATTTAACTACTTAGAATCGTCAATAAGTTTAATTTTTGTTATTATGATTATTATTATTTTTAATTAAGTATGTATGCACTATACAAAGCTTACACTTTTGAGTATTTGTTGAATAAGATCTCTTTGAATTTGTATTCTAATTAGTATGTTTACCTTAGCTCATTTAAATGTGAGATCTTTACTTGTTAACTTCCATATTTTTAAGGATTTCGTTTTAACCAAAACTTATGACATTATTGCCGTGTCTGAAACCTGGCTAACACCTAACATTGATGAAAGGCTATTAACTATTAAAGGTTATAACTTTGTGAGGAGGGATAGAGAGGACAATCGACGTGGCGGAGGAGTGGGCCTTTATATTAAAGAGAAATACAAATTCTCATTAATAACAATTGCTTTCAACTTACTATGTGAGCAGCTGTGGGTAAACATCAAAACCAATGCATTTAACTTAGCTGTAGGTGTATTATATAAACCTCCTAGCATCAACACGTACAATTTCATTCCCTATTTTGAACAAAACTTGTCAGAGTTTTATGTTACTTATAATGATGTTATTTGTATAGGTGACTTTAATATTAATCTTATTGATGGAAGCTCTCGTACTTCTACATTGTTCCTTACGGCCATGGACTCCATAGGTTTTAAACAAATTATCGATGATCCTACCAGGTATAATTCTAATAATTCGCCAAGTCTTATAGACTTAATTGTTACAAGCAATTCAGCTAATTTAGTCACAACTGGTGTGGAGGATGTACATAACATCTCAGATCACTGCTTAATTTTTGGTACATGGTCCTTTTCAGTTCAATCGACCAAAGCAATTACTCGCATTTTTAGAGATTACTATCACTTTGACTATACTAAATTTTCTGATAACCTTAAACTACTTAACTGGGATTATATATATAATTTAAACGACATTGATGAAATTGTTCACTTTTTTACTGTAAACATAAATTATGTATTTGACATTAATGCACCATATAAGAGTGGTACGTTCAATAAACTCAGAGCACCATGGCTTACTGATAACATTCGTTTTTTGATAAATTCTATGATTCAACATTTTTTAGATAAGGTGAATAGTTGGTCATGGATTGAATATTTATTGATCGTCATAAATTTACTAACGTATTAATTACAGGTGGGCCACCGAAATCAGTCAAGCTTGTTTTTTCGACTTTTTAATCAATTTACAAAAAAAAATGCTGGAACACGTTAATTTTTGTTCTAAAGGGGACTTGATTTTGGTATTGTTCACCATCGGCTTCCATACAATAGTAGACATTGTTCAAAATGTTCTCGGGCATTCGGTAGCATTTCGGGAGTAACTTGACTGCATTCGTCTATAATACGTTGTCGTAGTTCTTGTATAACAGCCCCCCTCTCCACTTAAGGGTTGATGTAATCCGAGTGAAAATAGCAAAATCAATTGTCCCCTTCACAACAAAAATTGACGTGTTCCAGCATTTTTTTTTTTCTAAATTGATTAAAAAATCGAAAAAACAAACTGGACTGTTTTCGGTGGCCCACCTGTATAACTCTTCTCTGTATTTTTTCAAATAAACAATTTCCCTCCCCATAATCAATACGCAATTTAAAACAACCCGCAATAAATAAGTAAAAATATAATTGATATAAAATACCGAGTAATCGTTAACAAAATTTATAGTATAACCTATTACATAATTACTCCTATAAAATATATTTTATTTGCAACGTTCAAATGCAAAAAATAACGCCAAACGACGATTCCTTACATGAATTTTAAAGTAACATAAAATAATTTATACGCAAATAGTAGGTACTTCTCTACTGTATCACAGGTAAAAATGTTGTCTTACACGACTAATACATAAATATTTTGAGCAACTAATCTCGCATCCATATTTTTATTTTAAAACACAGTCCATTAGAATATGCTCACATATACATATTTTATTCGCTTCAACGTTGTAGTATACATATAATAATTCAAATAACATGTGCACAACAAAAACTATGTAAACATGAATGATCATTGTAACCATCTATCTGGTTAGAGTTAGTGAGTGAAATGTCATAAATTCTCCACATAAATCTGAATATTTTCCACTAATTAACGGCGTTAATTTTGTCAGACAATTGTCGTATTAACCATGATGCATATCATTAGCATTTTAATATACAGTAAGCGTAAATAAATAGTCATAGTATGGTAAAACAATTGAAACCTTTGAATTTTATTCTTTCTTAATTTAAAATGGAGTTTCAATAAGTATCCTCCTCGTCAATGAAGTACTATAGTTTTGACTTTAAGTCATCTATAACTACAATTATAGTTAGAAACTTGATAACAATTGCCAATTATTATTATCTAATAACAAATTGTGAAAACAAACTCCTTAGATAAATATACAAATTTTAATTACCAATAAATATAAATGTTGTGACTTACAGTCGCCTGCTACTACTGTTTGTAAAGCTCCATGAGACTAAAACGAATTAAAATACAGGCCCTAACAACTATATTGGAAATAGGATGGATTTAGGCGATACTTGGTGAAACTCCATTATCACAAAATAAAAACAAAAATTGTTGTTTGGTTTCACTATATTTATTGTAATTGCTACAACAATTGTTTCGCCACACAGTGGCTTCATCAGGTAGATGAATGTACACAAATATGTAAAGAGAGACATCACTTATATATATGCCAATGTGAAATAGTAAGGAGGGGGTGGGGGTTAGGTTATCAATTAGCCATTATGAAAGGTAATAGAAAAAGAAGTCAATCAATCAATAAACTTCTTAGACCTTAACATTAATCATTGCAATGGTACCCATGAATTTAGTATTTTTCATAAACCGACACATACGGACACTATAATTCACGCGAAATCATTCCATCCGATCAATCACAAACTAGCAGCGTTTCACTCAATGGTTAATAGACTCATTAACATTCCCATGTCTACCATAAATTTCGAAATAGAACTTAACTACATTTATAATATAGCTTACAATAATGGATACGAAAGAGTTACGATAGACAATATTGTAACCAAAAAACGTCAAGATAAAACGCTCACACTTCCTAAAACTTTTTCATGCCTTACTTACATCGGTACACACTCAATAAAAACAAAAAAAGCTCTCCAAAAAATTAATAACAACATTCAGATATCATTTAAAACTAATTACTCACTAGCGCAATATACAGTCAAAAAATATACAGAGTGTCATTTAAAAAACCAAAGTTGTGTCCGTTTCCGGTTTAACTGGAAATGGGAAAAACCAATTGAAAGTGCCACAAAACAGCGTACATGTTCTTAAACAAAAAACTATGTCATCATTTTTTTGAAAAACTCAAAATAATAAAGTTATTGAGTGTTCCCTCTTTTTTGGAAGACCCTGTATTAAAAACTGGAGTATACGTCGGACAAACAGGGAGATCCTTCGAAGAACGAATAAAAGAACACCATCGCAGTTTTCGTTTAAGTAATAATAATTCTACTTAGGCCAACCACCTACTAGAAAATAATCATACATTTAATCCTAATTTTAAGATACTTCATGTACAAACCAAGAGTAGGAAACTTAATTTGCTGGAAAGATTGGAAATTAATAAAAATAACAAACCCCCACCCCCTCCTTACTATTTCACATTGGCATATATTAAGTGATGTCTCTATTTACATATTTGTGTACATTCATCTACCTGATGAAGCCACTGTGTGGCGAAACAATTGTTGTGGCAATTACAATAAATATAGTGAAACCAAACAACAATTTTTGTTTTTATTTTGTAACGACTATATATTGGAACAAAACTAAAATACGTATACAGGGTGTTCAAAGTTATCTGCGCACTATTGCTATCTTCATTATTTTTGGAGCTACAGAGTCGGTTAAATTAGCAAAGATACAGTGATTTTCCCGCTGATTACATTGCTTCAACCAAAAAAAGCAATTGCGCATCACATTTCAGAGCCAACTCAGATAATTAGATTTTTTAAATAGAACACCCTGTATATTTATAGGTAGAAAATGAAATTTTGCATAAAATCTTCTTATACTACTATAACCCAGAAATGAAAAACAAAAGAGCTACGAGGACATTAATACAGGTCACCGCACATGTGATAACTTTGTTAGTAGAGAAGCTACAGTGTGGGTCAATACATCAAAAATGTGTAGTTTTTTCTACTGATTACAATGGCGTACTCAAAAAAACATATAATATGTATAAGTAAGGTATTTAACAGTTTATTTGTTTTTCTAATAATTTTTTAAATTTAATACTAAGTAACTAGTTAATTAACAACAACTGATGCCAATCAGCAACACAAGAAACAAAATACTTATTCTATTATCTCTAATTAACAAGAAAAATGTTGATATTTTGTGACAACTAAATATTGGGACAGTATAAAGTAAGTGTTATAAATGAAACAAGATAAGACAAGTAAGCTGCGAAAATAGTGGAGAACGAAACGTCAGATTAATCGGCAATAGTTTTCTTATCGTATTGAGTGAATCGTTGCGTTTATTGAACAAAATGGCGCGTGGTATCTCTACAAGTTCAAAAATTCTTCTTAGTGCTTAAAAATTATTGCATCTATGGAAACGTTTTTATTATAAATTAGCAACTTTATACGCCCTCGGGCTAAAAAAGCCAAATAACGCCCGCATTTGAGTGCCAATAAAGACGATTATGGTGAGAAAATAAAATAACATATATTACAGTTTACTGTAAAGTGATCACTTAATCATTTGTGTCGACACGACGGGTAGCCTGCTAATAAAAAATTCCAGACTTCAAGAGAGTACAACAGTGGTAAAAAAAACGACAACGAAAATTATCCTAATATTCAATAAAAATCAACAATAGACAACTGAAATTATATAAAATAATCCCATTTCAGATAATATCTAACTAATTTATTAAAAATAAGTGATCAGTCAAATACCTAATTTAGTATGCACTTAACCCTTCGTTTCATTGAGTTGCATATTTGCAACATATTTCGATTTTTTGTTGTATTTCAAAGGAATTGATACACAATTCCCTGTTTCATATTGTAGCAGATATACCACAGGTTTTTCATCTATGTAGTTCAACAGTTTGCTGATAGATGCTGTCTACATCACAACTTTTGAATTACAGTCATGGACTCTTCTCTCATTTGTTGTCGTCAACACACCGTATATCAAGGAAAATAGTGTTTAATTGTTCTTATAACGTGGAGAAGTAAAATATTGTTAAAAATGACTAAGGAAAGGTATGGACACTGTAATATATTGATTTAAGATACGCGCCTTTTCCCTACCCAAAGTTTATCTGTTAGGTTTTTGTAACAATGTTTTATTTCCTGGTAAAAAACAATGTATATAATTTTGGTCAGTGTGCCAAAGAGTTGGAAATAAACGGTTGTGTTATTAAACGGTGCCTTATTTTTCACACCAAAACCCCAAATACCACAGACACAAAGTTTGCCGTCTTACCAATATTACTTATAAATGCATGTAATAAAATAATATGTTACACATTTGCAACATCATGAGTATAATGTCCATGGTATTGCAATTTTCAGATTGGCAAACTAAACGGCCTCTTACTGACGAAGAGCAGACTCCGAAAGCATGGATGATTCTAAAATAAACCACTCCCCTGAACGAAATGGACAAAGTGATGAAGAAATGGAATATAAAGTAACATCTGCACCCAAACTTGCAAATGATATTGATCTAACTGCTAGAAGCAACATTTTTGATGAAAACAGACCTTCCTGTAGTCATTCAGCACAAAATGATCAAGGATTGGGAGTCGCTGCTCGACAAAAAGTAGGTCCATAAAGATACCTAACAATAGATTCATTTGGAAAAAACGACATCTAATTATTGATGAAGATGCTCTTATATTTAGAAGTCAGTCTAGTCTGCGTTAGATTTGTAGACGCCATACAATTATTTCAAATATTTTTTTACTGATGAGTTAGTAAAACATATTTCAGAGGAAAGCAACTTATATAGTACACAAAAAAAAATGCAAATAGACCGAAAAATTTTTCCTCAAGAGATATTGAGGAGCATATTGGAGACATGATATTGGAGTAGAAAATATTAGAAGTATAATGAGCATCAACGATTTTGAGACTATGAAATCTAATGCGCATTTCAATAATAATGAAACGATGCTCGAACCTACCCTTGAAAGTTTCGAGAGCCTACATAAAATACGGCTATTAATAATAATAATAACAATTTTATTAGTTCATGTGACCATACAGACGGTATAGAACAAGTCAAATAATATAAATCTAAGTGTAATACATATCTATATAAATATAAATGAAAGTCAGTAATGGTAATGCTAATACTAATAATAATAATACTTTGTTCGTCCCAGTGACCTTACGGTATGGTATACATCATTACAATATTTATACATGGAAAAACACGCATAACATAAACATAAAACATAAAAGCATAAAAATAATTATAATTGTGGACATAAAAGTAAAATTACAGTACCTATGAGCTACATGGAGGAGTCATTGAGGTACTCATTCAACGAGTAGTATCCTTTTAAAAGTAGCAGTCTTTTAATTTCATTTCTAAATTTGTTATAAGGTAGCAATTTCTGTCTGCTCGGTAATTTATTATAAACCCTTATCGACATGTACATCGGGCTCGTTTCAATAAAAGCTGAAATAAGTAGATACATGGCAGCGTCATTATGTGCATACGTACGAATATATCTCTGCAGCTTGTTCCCACACTTACCCCATTCATTGTTCTAATAGCTCTTTTTTGTAGTCTAAAAACTCTCACCATGTCACAGGCAATCGTACAGTACGAAATGAGTGAGTGGAAATTTGAAAAGTAAAACATTTTAATGAGCTATCTAAAAAATTTTCTCTGGTACCTGTGGAACACAAGCTTTCAATTGATGAGCAGATTTGCGCTTCTAAAGCTCGCCATCATCTAAAGCAGTATAATCCTATGAAGCCTAATAAGTGGGGCTTCAAGTTATTCATGCTTTATGGCACTGATGGATTTTCTTATGCCTTTGAAATATATCAAGGTTCCAATAATTTTTTTTACAAAACTAACTGACAATGAGTCTGATTTAGGACCAAGTGCCAATATAAGACTTGCTCGTGGTTAATCGGACGCCCTTAGCTCTTAGTGGGCATGAATGATAATTTAGCTACTATATAGAAATTCATGTAAAAAAAATGTTTCTTTTAATTATTTTAGCACAAAAGTGTAAATACAATTTTTTAGAACATAAATTCTTCGACATAAAATTAAAATAAAATACTTTCTGTTTGGAAATTAAACAATCCTTAATAGATAACTCATCTTGCATATATTGCATATTATATAATAAGACAAGAAAAAGGAGACAATGAGTAGCTATTAAGAATATGGAGGAAGAAGAAGTATGTATTTACATAGCTTTATTCTACCAAGATAAATTAATAATTATTAAAAATGACCAATTGAAAGAACACTAACGCACATCAACACATTGTCGACGCCAAATAACATAAGAAATAGAAAACAGATAAAACACCTCATTATGTAACACAGGCCTCAATGATGTGCTGCCTCAAAATAATAACAACAATCCTATATTTTGCACTAAAAAAATGTATCCTACATAATATTTATATACTGCTATTATTGTTAAATTTAATACACAGAAATAAAGAATACATTTTTTTAATTGTTAATAATGTCATAATTACAATTTATAAATATTAAGGTGACCAATTATTTTTGCGCAAAAGGAGTACGAATGGTATGAATTCCATCGGTCATACTATTTTTGCACGTTGGTTTTGGAATAAAAAGATATGGGTTGTTCGCTCTGGAATTCAAAATTAAAATCTTGTAGAAATTTATAGGTTGTATGTGTTGGGTTTGCTCAGTTAAAATTCAAGGTCAAAAAGTAAATACAAAAGGAGTACAAAAGAAGTACAAAGGAGTTCAAAAGAGTTAAAAAAAGGAGTACAAAGGAATACGGGTCATGAAAAATGAGTAGAAAACTCCCTAAAGGATTACGGTTGGTCACCTTAATAATATTGTATTATATTGTAATATTATAATATTAATAATTATATTCAATACTCAGAAGTAATTCAATTTTCAAACAATTAATTTTTAATATCGCGCTTGAACATAAAACGATATCGCCTCATTTTTAAACCAGTATTGGGCGTTATCCATTTAAGTCTTGTGTAATTTGAGCGCCATCTCTTTAAATGTAGCTGAACTTGGACTCGTTATGATAAGTGAGATAGACAAGGCGATCAACAGAGATAGTGCTAATTAATGCCTGGTCGGATTATTTCTGATAGTAGTAGCTAACTCATTATTTTCAATATACTTATTTATTAAACAAATCAGTAAAACCAAGGTGCAAATGTATTAATTGCAGCATAAGCATCAGTGATGGTAATAAACATAATTTTATTCTAATAGGAGACTCTTTTTATTCATAAAATGTCAGTTGACTTGAACTAATTAGGAACTGTGTTTATTTTTTTTTTTTTTCACGATAATTAATAACAAAAATTGAATCAAATTACATTTAGTACCATCTCCAATATCTCCATAATATTCAGTATAATATGCGATTTTTCTGAATTTATTGTTTAAGCCGTTTGTAAATAATATTGGAAAGTAAATTATCAATCCGCTAATATAATAATTGGCAAAATTTACAAATCTTAATGAAAATTTATATTTCAAAATTCAATACCATCTCCATAGTCTCTAGTGTAAGTTACATTTTTCCGTACTTAAACAAACGTTTGTGAAACTTATTGGAATGTAAATGTTCGAACCACGGTCATATAATACGTAACTGAATACGCCATCCTTAAAAAAATGTGGATTACGGTAGGTATAGGCAACTGATGCAACCAACTAAATGCTGTAATTGCCTATAAAGCTGGCTATGTAATTAATAGTTGTTAATTTACAGTTATTAAAAATCATTTAATTCAATAAAAATTCAAATTCAATAAATTTTACCTTACTAATGCATCCAATAAGTCAGTTTGTTCCCAGTAACTCTTTAACAATGGTATTAAATCTGTTTGCACAATTCTTGTTTCACCCAGCTGTCTTCGAATATCATAACTTTCATCATCTCTCCTCAAATATCGTATCAAATCTTTCACTGTTTCTAATGTATTCCCGTCAGCATAGTATTTATTAGTTTGTGAATCGAAGTAACCTATTGCATTGCATGTAGCTGCTAATTCCGCCGATAGTAATGAAGACATTTTTATAGCAAGAATCTTCAAAACAGTACTGATTAAACCAAACACAAACTTCTTTCAAGTCCGCGCAAATTTTAAGTTCCGATGAGTTTACTTCACGATTAATGTTCGAAGTTTCGAGAAAGTTTTGAAATGGTGAGGTTATGATGTATTCGTTTAAAAGATGTAATGTAAAATTCAGTAATATTAATCTGCTCACTTACACCGACATCGTACTATAACAAATTTTGTTTAAGACTACCGAAATATAATTTGCACTTATAAAATTATTTATAACAAAACTTTGCCCAACAACCAGAAACACTTAGGTTAGAAGAGCGCGTATTTACTTCGGTTTTCCGATTACTGTCGCTCGTAGACGAACGTTAGGGTCATAGGCGGGGTTATTATAATGAAATATTTTCATTTATTATCAATATTATCATTTTAGTTCTTTCGTTCTAAAAAATCGTCTTTAAGGCATAAAATGTTATTTATTAGTCAATGTAGTTAAGTTAAAGAATTTTTCTAAAAAATAATCAATCGTTAACAACCGATACAACAATTAAATAGGAAAATACCGATCTCTACCACTTCAGCTGCCTCATCGTTGTCCTGTAGTCACGGTGTGGTAACTAAATACTCCAATATGTTATCATATTGTACGATAAAGACAACGTAAACAAGGATGAAAGATCAGTACGTGAAAACCTTATTAGATGTCGCGAATGTTTATTTTAACAGTACTTTGATTTTTCTGCAGTTGGCAACTTGGATAAGTTAATTGTTGTTATTGGTCTTCCTTTCGTCACTCTTTTGCCGAGTTAAAATTTAAGTTTCATTGTTTGTTTTTACTGTAATTCTTTGAAATTGAAGTGTTCTTTGGCGTAAGTAC
>JAFFZR010027900.1:0-16952 GCA_018397195.1 Lethrus apterus | reverse complement strand
GAAAATTATTAATTTTAACTACATATGTTGCTTATTCAAATTAATAGACAATTAAATTTTGCTTTCGACTAATGCATAAAAATATAGCACTTCCATTTAAAAAAATTAAGTTTTCCGCATTTCAATTGTTTCAAAAAGAAAAAGATTTATTAAGTATGTTGTGTTACATATCGAATTTCTAATGCTTTTACTAATATCACCAAAGATCCCTCTAGCGTTGCATAAAATTTCATGATCTTGCTGTATTTCGTTATTGAACTATAGGCGTTTTGCCGATGACTGTCAGCTGTCAAAATTTCTGAATAAATGCAAATATCTTAAAAATGAATAGACATAGACAAATATTATCTTATACAAACTTGTATTAGAATTACCCAGGGAATTCAAAAATGTAATAATATATAGCGTGTTCCATTTAAAATTATAAAGTTGTTCGTGATTGCGCACAAGCGAAACACTCCTTATAACTGAAAGGTGGTGGAGACCATAAATTCAAAAGACTTTTGTCTTAAAACATTTTTTGTATTTTGCATAACAACGGAGATATCGAAGAATATCGCACTAATGTTACACCCTGTATAATGTTAAATAAGAATTCATCGTAATTTTTCCTTCTCTTTTTAAAACATTCCATTTTGTTCTTATGCCGATACTTCTCAGCGGAATTGAAGGAAATGTTCTCGAAAATGTTTGTGTCGTCTTTAGATCATTTTCCTTGCATTTTCTATTCAGTTAAAAAAAAAAAGTTTTAAATAGTTTGCGAACGGTGGTCCAGTTTCCTTCTGTTTGAATAATAAAGAAAGTAACATTTACTTTCATGTAATTATTCATATACTTTCAAACACATTGGGAAATGTGTGTAATTGTTAATTGCGTAATTATTATTCTGTGAGAGAAATAGTTTTAAAAAAAAAAGTTTATTTAAACAAAATGTTATGCTGTCGTATTATTCAAATTTTGATAAAAGAGCTTTTATCATTTTTATATACATATTTTAATTTAAATGTCGTAATAAATATTTTTGTTACGCTCAAGAATACACTTTCCAAGCTATTAATAATTTTCCATGTCATTTAGGGTACTGTCAAGTTTATTTTACATAAGATTTCAAAATGAAAGTCATTTTTCCTGTTGACAGTCCCCTTGCATTCATGTCTATCCCCTTCCTCGTAACAACGATCCCTAGTTTTTCGTTTCTTTTAACCGACTTTTAGCCAATATGTTTATATTTTGTTGCATCGATGGAGAACGTGCTTACACGCTGCCACCCTTTAAAAATTATTTATTGGATTGTCTCCAATGCCTATTCGAAAATAATAGAAATTAATTCGTGTTGTGTGTAATTCTCGTAGTTTCCATTGTGGATGAAGATGATCGTTGGCGGAGCTTCCTCGCGCGCTTTTACTTACGCGCAAGCTCAAACTCGTGCGTGTACTTGACGTAATTCGCTTCATCAGTAAAGGTTGAATCTTCTCAGATAGTAGTTTGTGCATTTCCGATTATAGGTTTTTTTTTGTGAATTGTGTATTGTAATTTAATCGTAAATAATTGTTTTTATGTGAGAGAATTTGTGTTTGTTTGAAAAGTTTTGAAGACACGCCCATTATGTTCAAAATTTTCAAGAAATTGGTGGGATGCTGTTAAAAAAATGGACAACTTTTAATTTTTTACAATGACACGTAAGTGTATATTGGGAGGCGTGTCTTATGAATTTTTAATGTTTAACTTAAATTTCTAGTATTTAATAAAGCAAATTGTTTTGAAACATCCAGTTAACGATAGAAACTACGCTACCCTATATTTAAAACGAAACAAAAATGCATAAATTTTAGCCTCGTTTTAAATACAAGTGTTTTCTTCGAATTGACTTTCGAGTTGAAAGTATTCAAGAGGTTTTGTCGTAATCATTTAAATCCGTGATTTTACCAATAAGTTCTGTTCTTTTTGCTTTAAATCCCTTGGATATTAGATCTATAAAAGTCAGTAGCTATTGTTATTTTTTTTTTTTTTTATCAGAAGAGATTTGTATCTGACTTTTATCTTTTTAATGCGAGAATCTGTCAGTAAACAACTGTCTAACCCAATATCTTCTTTCTTTTTGTTCTTAATTGATTAATCCACTTCGTCTTTTTTGAATAGATTTTATTTTCTGTTTATTACGTGGATAATAAATCAAGGATAACATCTATGAGTGGAAAAACTCTCAATATAATGTTAATAATTTTGTTTAAACATTTCTTATAAATGTTTTTTTTTTGTGTGTATTTGTTTTTCCCATTTATTTACGGAATTAATCTTGCATTGTACCATATCCTCGTACAAAATATTTTGTTTAAATTAGTCGATGTTTATTATTTATAAATTCCGTTCTTCCCAATGGTGGGGTTTTCCCATTGTCCGTTCTTAGAATTCTCTTAATAAATGTTGGACAGATTAAAAGTACCGCTCGGCTTCGCAATCGATTCGGTACGATGTAGATATGCCGTCACTCAGCGTTGAATTTGAAAAGCTTGTACCAGCGTTTTAGATCAATTTATTATTTGTGTAACCCGTGGCGTTACTTGGTAAAGAAAGTATCCAGTGGCGTCGCCTTGATAAACGAAGTGGTAATTTACCGCATTTTACATAATGAGTTCCAGTAAACACATTTTTTAAAACAATTGCAATATGAATTGCAAATTCTTTGAAAATCGAAAAATTAATATTTTTGTAAATGTTTGACACGCCTCTGGCATTTAAGAATGTAATAGATCAAGTTATGACAAACAAATTGGGGCAGGGGCAACACAACAGTGGAAGTAATTCTGTTGGCCCCAATAGCCTCCGGCCGTTGTTTCTACACAACTGTTCCAATTTTTTTCGTGCAGTACACATCACAGCATGTAACTGTACATACAAAATTCCCCCATACGTCGAAAGGAATGCCTGTCAACGGACATGATTTTCCTTCATCGTCGTGTATTACACAATACGCCTGATTTGGTGTAATTTCTGTGTTAAACAATTCTTCGCTTCAAGTATCCGCACGTTTAATTGATGGCGGTCGTCTGCACTAAGACATGACTCATGTCGTACGTAACATTCACTGGAAGGCCTATGGTTTGGAATCATGAATGAAAATGTTTGAGCCTATCGTCGATGTTTAGAATTCTTTATTAAGTCGTATACGTGAATGAATTTCGAAGGCGAGACGCGTCCGTCTTTTAAGTTCAAACTCAGTCTCTCAGGTAACGATTGCACTAAAAATAAAAATAGCTTTTCAGCGTGGCTTTTTGGTGTGATAATTGCCGGTTGAGGTAAAGCCAGGACATTTTGAACTATATAATTTGTTGAAATGTCATTCTTTTTCGTGATTTACGTTTTTAAGATTTCTCGTCAGCTGTGATATATTTTTTTAAATTTTAAAACGTGTATTAAATAAATTGATTTTGCGAAGCGTGGGCTTAAAATGAAAGGTGTAAATTTTAAAAGAAAAATACTTAAATGTGCTGCTGTCAATGGGAAATTATCACATTCAAGGTTGTCGTCGCCTTCTTAACTTTCGAATTTTATCATAAATCCATAACATTGAAGTTAATCTGGCCAGTTCACCAAATAGAAAGGTCAACGATAACGAACATAAGATATTTTTAATTTTTATGATAAATATGGGAAATATATACGATTTTTGAAGGTCCCAGTCTGTTTATTAGTTTAATTATTTTTTAATTCATTTATTTTTTGTTCGTATTTAATCGTAAATAATAGATAATTCATACACACAGGGCCGTCGCGAGGTTAGTTCAACGTCTTCCACGGAATTTTGTAACCCCCCGACCTCGCACAAGTTCACGCCGGTCCTGCATACACTAATACATATTTTTTCCTATGTCTTTCACTTCTTCTTCGTTCTTTCTACCCCATTTCTTCTTCCTTTTTTGTTTGCTATGTTCTTTCTTTTTTTCTATTTCTTTCGTCATTCCTCGTCATTATTTTCTTTTCTTTAATAAAAATCTTTAATAAATAAAATGAAGATTTTTATTATATTTCTTCTGGTCATCGTTTCCATTATCTTCTTTTCATATGTCTATTGGACAGCAGCGTCGAACTTAAATCTCATAAATAATATAATAGTGAATGTTATAAAATATAAATGCACAGTTCAAATAATGATCAAAGTGAAAATGTATTTTTTAATTAAATTAATTGTAGATAGTCATCACTAATCACAGTCATCAAATTACTTATCGTTAGTTACAATAGAAAATTATGACATGTAATCGATTGTTTCTGTATTTTTCACGTGCACATGTGTTCTATTTTTGGTGATTGTTGAATGTCGACATATCTAATCGCTTGGATTCTGGCGCCCGTCACATTTTTAATAGTGAATTTTTCATGTAAAATTGAAAAAATTGAATTTCTATAAAAACCGCTGTCGTTTATCCTTTTGTTCTCTGTGACGTCTGTTTTTTAAATTTCTTCTATTTGATTCTTTTGGCATCGTCGATGTATTTTCTCATGGAATTTGAAGTGCCTTTTATATTCGGAAACTTCCAGTTATTTTTTTTTATTTTCATGTCTGTGAATGTCTTGAAAAATTTCAAAATTTCTTGAATACATTTTTTTTAAATGGTCGTTTTTGATGCGAAGCTACGAAAGCTTCAGAATTATAATAATAGATATGTTTTTTGTCGATATTCTAGTTGATAGAAAATTACTTGTGCGTAAAAATATACAGACGTCCGTAAAATAGTGCCAACATTTAACGTCGAAAACTCTTACATGAGTGATATGTGTGATCAAGCAAATTTTGGAATATATATTTTTGCGTTTGAGAAAATGATTCTATCACAAATACCTTCAAATTAAATTGTAGTCAGTCGTAACCATCTCGCCGTAGTTTATTTATACATCAACATAGTTCTAAATGTGTTTTGAGTTGGGAATTGCGCAGTTTGGCCAGATTTCCGACAGCAGTTTAATTTTTTTTCAAAAGTTCGAAAGAGTACGAAATTTTTTTAAATAGACAAATTTTTCAAAGAGTGAGTTGGGTTTGATTTGTTGTCTTTCATATTTAAATAAATAGTTAAATATTTGACGCGATTTCTTTATTTTCAGGACCGTGTCGTTTATAGCGGGGTCAATCGTGGATCGATCAAAGTATGGCCCCTTCTCATGTTCGTCACTTATTAGCGTGGACCTTGCCAACAATCACAATCCTTCTCAGCTACTTGTGGTACAAAAGGAAGAGAATTGGCGCCCAAAGTGACCCCGGTTCTTCTAGCATTGATATAAAAATAAGCGCGGACGAACCTAAAATCATCGAAGAGGAAATCGAAGAGGCTTTAAGCGAAGAAAACAGCTCGTTTTCTCGTTCCCTTTCCGGTGTGGATTCCGCCCCCATAGACATAATAGTACCGCGCGAGCTTCGCGCGCACAAACCGTCCAATCCCATCGTCATATCCGACGAGGATTTGGACTTTGAAATCGAAAAGATCAAATCTATGAAAAACACAACTTTGGATCCGTTCAGAAGGTCCCAATCTACGGACGCTGTTGATGGTGATAAAATTAAAACTCCCGTCGAGGAAAAAACACCTGAACCCAAAGTTTCCACGCCTGCAAATTCCGTCGGTGAAACAATTCCGAGTCCGGTGAAGGCTTCGCCCATTTACAAATCACCTAGAATTATTAAAAGCAGCCCGCCTTTGAAAGTAGTTTCTCCCAATTTATCCATGGCTAAGAACGCAAACAGCGTTTCTTCCACTGAAGATAAATTTAATTCTTTAAAACTGGATACTCAAGATAGTTCCAAAATATCCGAACAGCCCAAGGTATAATTTATCTAATTGGTTTTTTTTCCCTCAATTTGCTATTTGACAAAATTTAAATGGAAAATGTTTATCTTTAAAGATGACACCAACCACCATGACAACAGAACACGAAGAACTCCAAAGACAAAGTTCCGAGCGTGATTCTGCCAATCACAGCCCAGCTGATGTCATGTTAGCCAGTCCGTCACTTAGCAGCATATCCGATAATCATAGCGAGGTAAGCATTTAAAATCGTGAACGACTGGCAAATTTCCAATTTTGTTTTTAAGGGTTCCAATGACAGTGGCAAAGGTGGCAGTGATGTTGCAACACCGCCTTCACGTACGCCTGCCGGAAACGGGTCCATTTCGGATGACACCGTGCCCCTCTTCCAGATTCACGAATTTGAAATTCCGCAAAGTTTGGTCGGTCGTCTCATCGGTCGGCACGGCTCCACCATAGCGGAAATAAAACAGAAAAGCAAAGCCCACATTATTATAAGGAAACATCCGACGAGTACAAAGATGAAACTGTGCGTCATCGAAGGCCTACAAACTGAAATTAATGCAGCTTTGAAAATAATTAGAGAAAAATTCCCGGCTAAACGTTATTCGGATTTAACATTGGAACAGGTGGATATGATGAGATGTCCAACGGTTGCACTGACACCTGATCAATTACACGTAAGTATTAAAAATTTTTTGCATGATCAATTACATTTTCGTATCTTCTGCTATTTCCTTTGGTCTTTTTATTGCCAGCCATCTTTTAGTGCTATTCCTTTTTTCCCTAAATTATTGTTCAATTTTTTAGCTGTTTTTTTTTTTTTTTTTTTTTTATAAAATTTTTTGTGATTTAATAATTAGAGTTTTTCCTGAAATTTCTAAGGTAACCTTTCTTTGCATGTTGTTTTTAGACTTTAGACTGTTATTCCTTTGTTTTATCATTTCCCAGGCCCACATCTCTAAATTTTGTATTTTATAAATAAGTCCTGTATGTTGTCTTGCATTCAATTTTTAATTCTTCATCTCATGGGTATAATCTTTAATTTCAGTTAAAATTAATAGAAGGCATCAATAACGACACCATTGTAAGTTGTATGGTTGCACCAGATCACTTATTCTTGCACCAACCAACACATCCGACATTTCCAAGCCTAAATGTATTAAATAGCTACATGAACATTTGCTACAGCAGTTCAGATTCGCCATTGTTGCCAAATCCTATACCAGGTACTTTTAACTAAAACTAAATTGAACTTGTTCTAATGATTTTATTTTTAGATAATACAATATGTGCCGCACAGTCTGAAGGTGAATGGTACAGAGCAATGGTCTTGTCCACCGATAAGGAGACAAATACGTCGCATGTGATGTTTTTAGATTATGGCGGTTATGCATACTTAGAATGTTCCAAACTTAGACAAATACGTGGAGATTTCCTGTTATTACCTTTCCAAGCAGCTGAATGTGTATTAGCCAATGTCAAACCAGCTGGTGGTAAGCTTTTAATAGTAGATGTTTTACAGTTTTTAAATTTATTTTTGAAGGTGAAGATCGATGGTGTGAAGATGCGTACGTAATGGTAGCGGATCTCACAAGAGGTGCGTTAACATACACTCAAGTAGCTGAATACACAAACGATGGTGTCCCCTTAGTACTAATGTACATATTAATATCTCCTCAGGTAAGACACGTTCATGTAATTTTTTTAATAATCTACGATGTATTTTTAGGAGGTTATTTTTCTTAATGAAGAATTAGTAAATAGAGGTTATGCCGATTGGATGCCATTACCTCAAGATGACTCTGAGGGAGCGGTCGGAGGAGTCTTAGTATCGTAAACAATCCTAATAAGTCATTTGATAAGTCCGAGTAATCTTATCCTTTCGTCACGTTGTAGTATGTTTAGATTGACTGAAGGACGTTTGTAGGGATATTTCCGTCATTTTTATTTATTTCATAATGTCGATTGTTTTTCTCTTCTTCAGAACTCACAATTTAGATTTAAATGTTCTATAACGTGCTTAACAGGTATTTCTGTTAAAAACCTGCGTTTGTGTTAATGTGATCATGTGAGCATTTCTTTTCTTTTTTTATTATGATGGTATTGGTCGAATTTATTTTCTTTTGGTTTTTCTTATATAGTTGTAATGTAAATATAGCAAAATATTGATATTATGGTTAAAATTTGCAAATACCACCATATTTGTTATTATTTTAAATTATGTATTAGGTTATGTGCTTTCAAAAATATGTAGTTAGGTTTTTTTTTAGGTTGTGAATTTTTGGATTTTTTTTGTTAGGTTTCATTATCGTTTTTTTTTTATTATTTCAACTTAAGTGGATTTTATTTCATTGTCGTTTTAGTATTGTGACTTCCAAGTCTTTATTTTATATAATGAACAAATTGTATTTGGACATTGTTACTAAAAATCAATGCGTGTGCTTGATATGTTGAACTACTATTATACATCACCCAATTTGAAAAAAAATTACAATTTATTCTTAATATTCTGTCTCCAATGGTTTTCTTTAATTTTATGTAATGTCATGCTTTTGATATGTTGACTAATGATGAATTAAATAAATAAAAATATAATTTGTTTATTTTATAAAGTATTTTTTATATTGATGTAAATGACACGTTAAATAAACTTAGAATTTGACTGTAGTTTGTAGTTTTTAGTGACAAGAGTCTTGTATATATTGTATTTTTGAATATACGGTAGTTTCTAAAGAAAATATTTTAGTAATTGTATATTTTGGGGATTAATGTTAAGGATACTACGTTTCATTTCAGGGTCATCAAACAAGAATAATTCGATCGTTTCCCGTGTATGTGTTGATAAAGTCGGATGTAGTGTAATGCAGTTTTTTTTTAAGAGCATGTATTAATACGCTCATTTGTTTTTTTTTTGTGATATATATATGTACGGATGATATTTTGTTTAATCTCAAAAAAACTGCCAATTTTATCGAGTTAACTTTTTTGTTGTGCCCTGCAAGAGTTTTAGTTCATTTACGATTTATTAATGTGTTACTTTATGTGCGTTTATTAATTGTATGTAGTGTTTCAGTAGTTTGGAAATTAAGTAGCTTTTGTATATAATGAAGTTCTTGTATCATACGTTGCAAAAATAAATATAACTTATGCTCTATGTTTGTTTTAATTGATGTTCAGACATTAGAAAGTGACTTGACAGGAAAGTGGAATAAAGAATTAGAAGGAAGCAAAAAATAATAAATTATATATATTGTTGGCTAATGGGTGCGCTAGCAGCGCCGTAACTCACTGAATGCACCTAATTGCTTCTTTCCATTTAACCTTTTGTCTCATCTGATATCCATCGGTTATGTGAGATGAGTATATCAGCTCAGCTCAGTTTATTCAATTTTATAAATAGAACTGTTTGCTCAGTTTTTACACATTTATACTGTCAATTCTCTCAATGGTTCCTAACTACAGCTTTGGTTTAAACAATAAATGATAATCCGCTAATACAAGATGCATTCATTAAATAGAGACAAGTATATTGTCGAGGTAAATAGGTGTGAATGTAGAATTTTAGCAATAAGTACCTCAAACAATGAATTTGATTTTATTTTAGTGTTTTGATGGCTCATCCTTCACTAGTCCTCTTAATTTCGTAAGGCATTTTAAAATAATAAACAAATGGAAATTAAAGTCAGGTAACCTGTAAACTTTAAATCCTAAGTTCTCAACGTGGGCGTTTGAGACTTTCAAGGGCGCAGTATAAGACCTAGAGAAAATTAGGGGGCGTTGAGATGGCACTTAGGAGGCGTGGAGATGGTACAGAGGGAGCGTGGAGATGGTACAGAGGGGGCGTGGGCAGATTTGAAAAAAAAGGAAAAAACTAATCATGTCATTTTCGTTGAGATGGCACTTAGGAGGCGTGGAGATGGTACAGAGGGGGCGTGGGCAGATTTGAAAAAAAAGGAAAAAACTAATCATGTCATTTAAAGTTAACTTTAATATTGGTTAATTTTTGTCATTTTTATGTAGTTCGAGAAGTGGATGAAAATTGAACTGAAATATTCCATTATATTTAGATCTACATTAAATTGGATATGAAAAATTTTAATTTTTGATTTGAATTAAAAAATTTCAAACCTTCCGATTTCTCGTGAAATGTCTCATATATAAATACAGGGGAAGTTAATAAAAGCCTGTTAATAAAAAATAGCAAAAAATATGTTCGTAGCAATTAAGAACGGCCGCTTAAGTGAGTATAAATAAATGAGGTGAGAATCTTTGAGATTTCATGTAAATGGAAAGCAGCAGATTCAAAAGAAAATCTACATCTATCTGATGATGACGACTGTAACCCAGCAACTAATGAAAGGCCCAGACACTAGGCTTTACAACCCAAGAAGGAGAACAATGGGTTATCCATGCCAAGGAGAAAGAAATTAAGCTGATAAAAAATACAATAATTTGCTTTTATTTTTATTCATTAATATATAAATTTAAATACAAACGATATTTGTAAATTAACTAATTTGAACGAGAACCTATCCATGAGCACTAAATATAAATAACAACATTTATAATTTAAAACAATTTCCTAATCTTTAAAGTGTAGGTACATAAGAATGTGTACATAGAGAAAAAAAATTATGAGAACTGAGCGTACAGGTTAATTTTTCTTACTGGCGTTTCGTTCACTTTTATGACATTTTCGGAGTTATTGTTATGTGATCATTGTGATCAAACATAACTCACTCTTATTTCCTATTGTTGTACGAAAATTCAACTATAAACATACCCCATCTCAAACAAATAATAGCCGTAAAAGCACATGACTTATTAAAAAGACGAATTTAAAATGTACATATATTTACATATAAAGCACTATCTGGAGTAAGGAATATGTTCGTTGGCTTGTTCGATAAAAATAAAATTCATTCAACATTAACATAAAAAAAAATTCAATAGCCTAACTCCAGACATCTGAAGACAATCTCTTTTGGGTTTCCATCTTTTTCAAATAAGCAACTGCTTGTTGTTCATCCATGCGTCCTTTTTCCATCAGCACTTTTAATATGACGTTACGGACATCAGTTGCCATGTGTCTAGCATCACTAAAATAAAAATTTGAATCATCAATGATGTAACAAAAATCATTAAAGTTTTACATACCCACAAATATAAAAGTGTCCATTATTTTCTCCAATAATTCTCCACAGTTCATCAATATTCTGTTCCATTAAATGATGCACGTAGACTTTATGTGCCTGATCTCTGGAAAAAGCACAATGCAAAGTAATAACGTTGTCCTTGGCATATCCCATCAGCTCTTCTTCATAAATGAAATCTTCCGATTTCTTTCTACACCCAAAATACAGAATTGTTTCACCGACAGTTTGACCTTCATTCTTAATGACGTTCCTTTCCTGAATGAAACCCCTGAAAGGTGCATAACCAGTTCCTGGTCCCACCATAATGATTGGCGTTTGTGGTTTGGTCGGTAGTCGAAATTGTGACTTTCTGATGAATATAGGCACAGTGGGTGGTTCGGTATCGGGTTGTGGATGCTTGGTTGCTAGCCAAGTCGTTGCAACACCCTTATTTATCCTATTAGTTGGCGTCTTATATTCCACGACGACGGCAGTTATGTGTACCGTATTTGGATAAAGTTTCGATGACGATGAAATCGAATAGTACCTCGGCTGTAAACGCGGTAGGAGTTCACAAAGATGATCTAACGCAGGTTTACAAGACGGAAGATCTTCAAGAACGTGAACAATGTTCCGGTTACTGTCGATGATCCATTGCTGGTACAACTGTTTACCTTCCGGCGAGGTGCTCGCCATGGATTTTAATTTTTCTTTATCGGAAGGATCGGTCGCGTATTCCGACAATTCTTTTAAGACGTGGGTTCTTGGATTCATTGTTATGTCAAGGTAATGGGTTAGAGCTGTTCTATATGAACAAGGACATGGGAACGGATGTTTTTTGCTCGATTCTTCATCGGTGTTGATCAATGTGAATATCGTATCCAAATCAGTATTGGTGTATTTACCAATTTTGTTTACTAGTTCCGTGTCGTTTATGGGATACACGGCCACGTGATCACCGGCATCATAACGCATTTTTGATCCATCGATATTAAATTCGATATGCATGCATGATCTATCACCTGATCTGTGGAGTTCACGGTTGACTAAAACTTTTGCGAGGAATGGATTCTTTGCATCGAATGGTCTGAAATTAATGAAGAACATTAGGTTAGGTTTGAATTGAGAAGGGTTGGTTTTAATGTCATATAAAATATTTAGAAAAGGAGGCGGAAGGTAAAAAACGATAAAGATAAGGTGGAAAGGGGAGGAAATAGAAAAGGTAAAGGAATGGTTATATCTAGGATGGGTGATAAGTGAAAACTTTATCTAAACAGTACAGTACTAAAGAAGGTCCTATGGAACAAACGTGAAGAGAATTGGAAAGAGTTTATGGGAGTTTGGAGAAGCTGCATAAGGAGCATTCTACTGTATGGGGCAGAAATATGGGGTCTTCTCAGTGTTGGTGTGCTTCAGAAGCACACCAACACCAATAAATAAATGTTGATAAATGTCAACTTTTTAAAAATGTAAAATTCCTAGATGTTGTCCCCAAACAACAAAAAAATTATAACTTTTATACTTACGGTCTTTGATTTTTGAGAGACTGCAACCGTGCCATCTCTCCAGTGTAAATGCGATCTGGTACATCTTCCTTGAACTCTTGCAGTCTGTATTGTCGAATGCTGACATCTTCACCCGTCGATTCAATTCCGAAATATTCACAAACGGTTGGCCAAAATCTATCTTTCCACGTAATGAAGTCGTCTTCGATACTGTTGAATAAAAATTGTTTAATTTCATGTGTAAAGATAAACTGCGATGGATCAAATTTAATTTATAATTTTCAACAAGGCAATTTTATAACAAAGTTTAGACATGTTATTGGAAAAGTTGGAAGAGAATCTGGGAAAACTTGTGATTATAACACAGATTAACATGTTTGCTGTGGGACATTTTAAATAAATCCGCCTGTATATTTAAATAAAAAAAAAGATAAAAAATCAAAAGTATTTTACTTCTTGCTGGGGGAAGGGCATTTTATCAAAATTATTTTTTTTGCAATGTAATTGTTTAATGTTTATTAAAATATTTCATAATTTTCCATTAATAATAATAGTAATAATAATAATAATAATAATAATAATGTTATATGTTGTTTCAATTTAATACTTTTCCTTTTCCCGAATTTTGCCCCTTTTTTTGGCTGAAGCTTTCATTGTTAAGTAATACAAAGATACAAATCGAAGGAAGATATCACTACGATAAACTTACTTTGCGTCATCATCTCCCAAACCAAGTTCAAATACACGTGTCGCTCCGAGTTCCTCAAGGCGTTTGTCCACATAAATGGCGACGGCGTTGTAATGTTCGTACGTCTTGTTTCCTAAGCCGAAAACCTATAAAAAAGAAAAAAGTCATCACTTGGCATTGAACTCAACATACGGGCGTTAAAACGCGAAACCGGTTTTTGAAACATCAGACGGTCCACAAAAATCTTTCAAAATGTTGCAATGCGAAAATAACGGGACAAAATACCCATTAAATCTGGACATATTTGTAGTGAATCAATGACTCAATATTGCATCTATTTAATTTGTTATAAATTGTTTTGTTAATACTGTACATTAATTAAGTTATCTAACAATTTTTTTTACGAGTTATCTTAGAAATATACATTTCGAATCCTGTCCTTTGTTCGTAAATTTCAAAGATACGAGTTACGAAAACGTTAAAGCTACTAATTAATTTTTCTAACTGTGCACAACGACCAATTCATGAAATTTAAATTTCACCTTTATGCATTTTTTCTTCGCACGAATACAAGTGTAAATAGTTTAAGTGAAATATTTTTTTTTTGTGATTACCGCGAATTACACTGAAAAACGAGTTGTATGACGTCAGACAATCCCAAAATTGTTACGTACATTTTTATATTATTATCGTTCATCTAAGCAATGAAAATGAGAAAATAGGACCTCTATTATGATAATAGCCACGCGTACGTTACTTGACGTCGATCATTTGTTTTGACCTTCGTGCGATAAGGTTACAAACAAAACACGCCACGCCGTCAATCAATGCGATCTCGCGATTTGTGCCTAATGAACGTCGGTCATAGGCGTAAGATTTTGGCGTACGTGATTTATTGAATGACGACATTCGGGCCATTTGCAAATCAAATCGTCGGCATATGTATATTTTGAATCGACATGGAAAATATTCTTTATAAATTGACGTAAATTCATTTTTTTTTGTTACTAATGTTAATGTGACATTAATGTGACATTAAAGTGACATTAATGTGACATTAATGTGACATTAATGTGACATTAATGTGACTACGGATCAACTGGGGTACATTTGAACGTCCAATATTAAAAAATAGTTCAAATATTTCACAAACACATTTTTTAAAACAACCTGCAGCATGATTTCTTAGAAAATGATTGTTGCTTTAAATAGCACGCAAAGATGTCCTTTTCTGACGTATTTGTAGAACTTCCATTTTAGCGGATTTTAATAATTTTAATACATAAAGTCGAGTGTGTATTTTTATGATTATGTAATCATTGCAAAAACAAGAAAAATGTATTGCTGTTTCTAGGGGGGCTTAATAAATGTCCATTCTCTTCTGCACACAAATTTGAACCGGTAATTGCTAATTAGAACGGAGGGGGGAAAGACTACGAATTCCACTTTCAATTGTCGTCGTATCACGCAATGTTCCGCGCATGCAAACAAAAATACGAAGAAATAAATAACTGTAATTAGGAATTATAACATAGGACCTTGAATACACACGGTCCAGATATAAAATAAAAATAGATTGCCAGATGACACATTCGTGATAATTGTGACTTCAAATAAACATTTTATTATACAATACGTTTTTAACTGGTCAGGGATGCAAACATGTGGAGGAGGGACCAATTCAAAATGGTCCGAAAAACCAGACTGCGAACCACGAAATATTCCTTGTAAAAAGTAATGAGAAAAATAATATAACCTTGTCAGATAATCCTTATATTGAGGAAGAAAATAGAAATTGGGCAAAGTGTGACGAAGAATGGGACTTCTTAAAGAAACCTTGACCAACGTTCTCAAAGTCGAATAAAAACTTTCAATCAAGATTCCAATAAGAAGAAAATCCGTGAAGAACAAAATTCTACTTGCTTCCAATCACCAAGAAATTTTTTCTTGGAAACTGTATCGTCAGTCTTGGAAAAAACAGACCAGCTCAGCAGATTTAATCACCAGAGCTTTCGCTAAGCTTTCGATAAGTTAAATGACAAACTGATGACGATGACTCAAAATAATGAGATCATATCCGACACTGTCCTAATTGAATTGGGTGTTCCGCAAGGTAGGTATTATGTCCTACACAAAGTGTTACAATTTATCTCCATTTATAGATAACGCAGTTGAACACATATCTACGATAGCATTAAAAATTATATAGCACAATTTAAAAAACACATAAAAGAAATTGTAATGATAATTTTTAAAGCTAAGAAACTATTTCTCAATCGTTTGTAATTTTCTTGATAATCATGAATCATGATTATCACCTTAATTATATGATAACGACAAAATTTAAAAGATCTCATGATAATGGAAAAATATTTTATACCTATTGATGATTCTGATAAATGCACAACAATTTTATAAAATCGTAAAAACCTTACTGCATAATTTAGTCCAGAAAGGTCGGCGTCTCCGTTTTGCAACCATTCGTAAAATTCCATCGCGTTATCGGTCGGGTCTCCTTCGCCGTAAGTGGCCATGCAGAATACCGCCAGTGAATTTGGGATTTGTCTCAAGTTTACCAATTCTTCCTACAAAAAAAAAACAATTTAAACTCAGTGGCGTAGTGACAGGGAAAAATGTCAGAGAGCACCAAACCAATTAGAAAATAGTTGGATTGCACTGGATTATGGGTTTGGATTTTGTTTTCCTATGATTGGTGTCCAAACACATAATAGTTGTCGTGCAAAATGGTTTGGATGAAGAGGCAAGAAAGAAGACTGAATGAAAAAGTGAAAAGCTGGAATTACCGTAAACATAAAAGAAGAATTAAGCTCACAAAAGAAGAAAATTACATACCATATCACATTCTTCAGGATCAGCGACCATACCCTTCAGTCGATACCTAAGACCTTCTTTAGCTAATCGGCCGGCGAATTCTTCACCAGTACCCGTTTGGCTTCCGTAAAAAACGACCAAACTCCTACCCGAAGATTTCAACTTCTTTATGAATGAATTATCACCGGAAGTTTGCAAAGGCATTGACGTCGGTCTGTAAAATTGTCAAAATAATTTGTCTCATTTTCGAGCGTGCGATACATACTGAATAGTGTACGATCGTGTCATAGTGGCCACTTCTTGTTTCGTTCGGTTTTTTAGAAACCACCAGACAACTAAGCCCAACATGACCAAAAGAAGGACAAAGTCGAGCGTGCTAAACTGGGATTCCCCGGCTTCGGCGATCTGTTCGGTTCCTACGTCCGCTTCGACTTCCATTGTTGAATACTAAAAAAAAAAGAAATAAAAACACCTAATCAATTGAATAACATTAAATTCTTTTAAAAAAGAGACAAACTGCTAATATTCTTCGATAAAATGGTAGGAGTCGTTGAGAAGTTGAGATTCGAACAAATTAATGAGGAAGTAAAGAAATCCATTCAAGATCTTCAAACATCCGTAGAAAATCCATTTTCGGTGACGAAATTGACGAAGTTTTTGGGTTAAGTAATTTTTTATGTTAAAATGAAAATTCCAAATATCTACGCTTCATGGTGAAGCTGATGAGAAGATCAGTTGAGAAAATTAGCGACAAGTTTAAGTGAAATCTAAGTTTTTATTGGAAGAATCCGCAAGTAAGAAAATTCTCTTTAAATTGCAATTATTTGCAATTTATAATGTCCAATTATGAAAACTGTGACAATGGTTCGTCTATTCAATTGGAACAATATTTTGAAATTTCGAGCAAAATATCTTCTAAAAAGAAGATATTCTGAAGTTACCCAAAAATCTAAGGAACTTGCTCGTCTTATTACGGGAATTTATAACAAAA